>APFE030181518.1:2694-53663 GCA_000404065.3 Pinus taeda
GTAACTAATGTAAATTTTCATATTAAAATTTAAAATCAATCTATATAGCATATCCAGTCTTGTCTTGTTTCTGCTTGGCTTTGGCCTTGAATTGCTTCCGTTCAATATAGTAAAGAACATTAACAGAGATCTCTAGGTGTGAACTTCTCTTAAAGACAATGCCGCTAACATCTGCAAATTCGTTTCCATACCATTCGAGATTGCGAGCAACCTATCATTAAATCCATACAAACTTTTCCATTTTTCCATTCAGAGAAGAAAGGTTCTAAGATAAGGACAGTTAAAGATGTCTTTTAGAAAGACATAATGTATCAATAGCCAATCAAGCTTCTCGCCCCGGCAAGCTTCATTGACTATTGATAAATTGTGTCTTTCTAAATACCTCTGATATTGATAAATTGTGTCTTTCTAAACACCTTTTGATACAGTGGCTTTAGGTGGGTCTAGCAAACCTAGCTCTATGTTGGTCTTTGTTATTAACCCAAATATAAAAAATGAAAAATTCAATACCCAAATTTTAAAATATATATTAAGCCTCTGGATAAACCCTGCTTCAAACATATATGCCATATTCATTATAGAATTAAGGAAAGAGCCTTGAGACATGGAATTGGTAAATGGTTCTATGAAACTTACCTACAATCCATTGATATGAGCTTGAAAGGAAACCATCATCATCTATGCCATTTTCTAGATGCTTCATTTAATTCTGCTATCTGAGAAGCATTTTGTGCACTGGAAAATTCAGTGGACAATTTGGCAGTGGATAATGAAATTTTCTTCTTGATATCAGGTTATCTGACGAACAGTTTTCATGGCTCTTTTCCAGAGCTTATAGTACACATCGGAAAAGGCATAACACTCTCAGGCTATTGAAAGCAAAAGTATCCAAAAAAGAGGTGCAAACACGCTAAATCTCAACCTGCTCGACTGCCATTACTGCCGGCGGGAACAACCACCTTGCTTCCCTTTCCAATCAGCAGGTTGATTAGGCTAGAAAAATAGCGCACAACACCTGGAAAAATAATAGGGATTAGGGAACCAGATGCAGTTGTATATTTCCTATGGTTTGCCAGTGATGCTATGAATTTCCTCGGAAAGCAGTGAGCAACTCACATAATAGTCTTGTTGACCAACAAAACTATTTTCATGGCTCTCTTCCAGAGCTTGTTCCAATTGAAGCAACTACGAAGAAAGGTGCTCAGAATTTGGATGTTCGAGGAAGATTAGTGGAATAGCTTGAGTGGCTCCCTGATTCAATTTGAAAGCTTAGCAGCCTTGTTCAACTCAATTTGTATGAAAACCATATTGTGACACTTCCTAATTCCATAGGAAAGTTTTCCAAGTTAATAAATCTAGACTTGAACTCAAATCAATTGTGTGGTCTTCTTGATTGCATTGAAGAGCTTTCAAGCTTGACTGATCTAAATTTACACGGGGGCCGCTTGAAGAGTTTGCTTGCCTCAATTAGGGATCTTTCCAGTGTTACAAATCTTACCCTGAGAGCAAACCAACAGTCCTGATTACCAGAGTTAATTTGATGTGTCGATGGACATTGCGGAAGGTTTTGAAAGAGTTACCTCTCTCTATCTGCCAGCTACGTTGCCCAATTAACTTAAATTTTGATCAGATTAGCAAACACAATAATGTTTTATTGTGTCCAGAAATTGCAAATCGGCAAGGACTACGGCTACGCCAGTGGCACTTGTTATATCCAGCAGTGTTTGTATGTCCACGCTGAGAAAATTACCCTTTCCAATATGGGACTCGATACTCTAACAGGCACAGTTACATGAGATATATCTATGAATTCTGCCATGCCCTTTATCACCTTCCACTCTATTGCAACTTCATCCACCCGCAATATTTCACCGTCAGACGTTTCCAGTGCCACTGTGTTGACCATATCGTTTTCCATTGATCGTCAGTCCTAACAAACTCAGATTCTGGATCTGAAGTGAAACCTTAAAAAGTAAAAATTAATCCATGAGCAACTTAGAGAGTAATGTGCGGTTGAGAGACGAATGTACAACTATTAAAAGATTATATATATATCTAGAGGCTTTTCACTGATCTTTGTGGAGCACTAGCATTATGATAATCTTCCGTACGGATCAATATACATAATATATTAATATGATCAATATACATAATATATTATATTAAATAATGTGTATTAATTGAAAGAGTAGTATTTTTATTCTCAGTTAATTTACTTATAATTACATGTTTATCAAGGAAATTGTATCCCATTAGTAAGATATTTTGTGTTGAAATAAATTTTTTTATTATATTTATGAAGCTTTAGGCTATATCAACCATATTAATATTGTTAATGTGGTTGCACTAGTAATAACAACATCAATATTATTAATAAATATTACATTAATGAGATTAATATATTATTAATAATGTTAATAATTTCTCAATGTAGGGTTTTGTGATCCATATTATGAATGTTGCTAGATCTTTCATTAAAAATCACATAAAGAAATTTTAATAATATTAACATGTAATAATTAACTATAATAATATTATTACATCCCATAATTTATCATATCTTAATGTAATAATATTATTATTTTATGGGCAAGGATTATTTGGTGATTGAATGTTTTGTTAAAACTCTAGTTATGCAAAGTTTATTTGTTCAAACCCCGTGGGTGAGCGTTTGCATTAAGCCACACAATGTCTTATGTTATTAAGATTATTAATGTTATTATGAATATTAATGACATTTTAGTAATAATATTAATACTAACAACATAAAAATATTGCCAATAATAATAATAATAATAATAATAATAATTATTATTATTATTATTACGTAAATAATATTGATGTTAAGACATCCCACTTTTTTCATGCATGGTGGCCCAAATCAAAATTTCTCTTTGATTCCCTTGATCAACTTCGATATAGTTGTGGAGGAATCCTAGATTTTTGTATTAAATAAAGACTATGCATCGATGATCAAATTTAAACAATGCCCTTAGTGTTTTCCCAACTCTACAATATGACCTTCATCAGTAAACACACAACTATGTGTGATCCAGAAATTTACTAACCCTTAGCACCAAGGCTATAGCATACCTCCTCATACATACACCCCAACCCCCCACACACATCTCTCTCTCTCTATATACACACTTTATGAAAAAATTAGTAAATAGGACCTTTATCCTACCATTACTTCAACATTCTGCTTACAAATTCCAATAATTAAAGTGAATTAACATGGCCTTTGCCAGTATAAATTACATATGCCAAGCAGATTAACATAATTTAATTTTTAACTCCATTTCGTTATCATCATGCCATATCCCTAAAAGGTTTATTGAAAACTCTTCATCTGATCCTTTCCTCATGTGATCCTTTATTTGACCCCTATCAACATGATATGTGGTGCGCTTGCCAACAATATAATATAATAGTTCACTTTACAATTTATTTTTGGTGCATAATTATTTCAATGGTTTCAACCCTTCTTTGATATCCAAATTGTGGGTTATAAATTTCATATTCATTTAAATTGAGTTACTAGGATACATAACCTAACCATACGTATTTCTCCCTACATGCGCTCTATGAATGGAACCATATTTTATTGATGTGTACATGCCCCACTTAGCATAGGCGACGTTGGCCCTACCCATGTGAGTACACAAGACTATTTTTCTCCACACACTACGAACAATTATGATTTGTGATGATGATCGATGAACAAGATTAAATTAGGTTTTCCAAAAGGATGGAAAACCCTAACCTCAGTCTCATTTGTGCATTTGGCCCCTTTTCGGCAGCTATATGCCACTCTATTTTTCTATACCTACCAGGTCTTTTCTTGATGCCATTATCTCATTCCAAAAGTGTTGAATGGATGTAATAATATTTCATTATATTATGGCCTATGTGCGGGGTTTAATTGGTGATTGAGTGTTTTGTTAAATCACTCGTTATGCAAAGGTCATCGGTTCAAACCCCCTAGGTGAGCCCATTAGGGGTAACCCTCGCTTACCTTGTTTGGTATGGTCTGCAAGCAATTACACTAAGCTAGAAGGGTTATTATTATTATTATTAGATGAATAATATTGATGTTAAGGTATCCCACTTTCTTCATCCATGGTGGCCCAAATCAAAATTTCCCTTTTATCCCCTTGGATAAGCATTGATCTCGTTGTGGAGGAATCCTAATTTTTTGTATTAAATCAAGATTATGGATCTATGCTCAAACTTAAACAGTGGCCTTGGTGTTTTCCCAACTCTACAATGCAACCACCATCAACAAACACACAACCCTATGTGATCCCCAAATTCATCAACCCTTAGCACCCAAGCTGTAACATACCTCCTCATACATACCCAGTAAAAACAACTCTATCATAGAATTAGTAAATATGATCTTTGTTCCTACCATTGCTTTAGCATTTTGTGTACAAATTCAAATAATTAAACATAATTAACATGGTTTTAGAGACTATAATTGAAATATGCCTCTAGGGTTATAATCTTTTTCTTTTCTTGACTCCATTTAGTTATCATTATGCAATATCCCTAAAAGGTTTAATGAAAACTCTTCATCGAGTCCTTTCCTCATATGATCATTTTTTTGACCCTCATCAACATGATATGTCGCATGCTTGTCAACAATATAGTATAATAGTCCACTTTACAATTTATTTTTGGTGCATAGTTATTTTAAGGGTTTCAACCCTTGTTTGATAGCCAAATTGCGGGTTATAAATTTCCTATTCATTTAAATTGAGTTCCTAGGTTACATAACCTAAACATACGTATTTCTCCTAACATGTGCTCTACAAATGGAGTCATATTATATTAATGTGTATATGCCCACTTAGCATAGGCCATGCTAGCCCTATCCATGTCACTTCACACAACTATTCTACTCCAAGCACTATGAATGATTATGATTTGTGATGATGATCAATGGACAAGATTAAATTATGTTTTTTAAAAGGGTGGAAAACCCTAACCTCGATCTCATTTTTGCATTTAGCCTTTTTTTCGGTTGCTAGATGCCACTCTATTTTGCCATACTTTATAGGTCTTTTATCTATGCCATTATCTCATTTCATAGGTGTTAAATGGATGTCTTTGCACATAGCTTAGTATCTATTTGTTGATGCCTATCCGATTGGTAATTTTAGGGTAAATTTTTGTTCTTATAGTTTTACGCTGTCAGATTTTTTTTGTTCTTAAAGGTTATATTCATTTGACTATGCAATATTTCCTAAAGTTATTGTAGATACTCCAAGATTATGGAAAAATAGATTTTTAAACCTGTTTTAGAAGTAATGGCCACAAAGCTACTCGCCTTGCTCACTTATTTTTAGCCATATCTATTGAAAGTTTATATTCTTTGAAGTTCCTATATTCCATACCTTCTTCTTGGTTTTTATAGTTACCCTCTTGATCTTGGAGACACCCTTAAAGGTTATCACAAAATCATTCTAAGCTGTCATGAGGGTATCTAGGGATTGATATCAACCCTGAACTTTTACTACCCTCTACTCTATATTTGTTTAGGGCAAAGTGAAAAATCATTCTCCTACATTTATTTATATTTTATTTAATTGTCTCTTTGTTTCCCTCTAATAATTTGGGTTTTTATGGATTTTACAAGGTGACATCACTAGAGAAGATTGTGCTCTGTAATCCTATGTAAACAATCACTCTTTGCTATTTGAAATATAATTTCATTCATTAGATGTCAAGTTTATACTTTGGGACTTTGGTTTGTTCTAATTTCATCTTAGGGTTTTTCTTATAACATGTATGAATCGTCAAGAGTATGCTTGTGCCTAATTTATATGTCTTCAACAGTTCTCCTCTATGCACTAGATTAGAAGGCTTCTTTTCTCTTTTCCAAGGTCGACGATTCTTCACACATATGTTTGGGATGTATGTGAAGCTTTTTATGGCTACATGACTGATAGGGACTTGTTATATTCTATTAATTTCTAGGTTATTCAGGTTATTTATTGATTTGCACCTATACAAATACTTACAGTAACACACATAGAATTTATTTCTTGATAGTGTATTGTATGATTATTCTATGTAGTTAATATTATTATGAATGTTCCCCTTCTCTAGTACTACTCAGTGGATGTGACTGAATTCATTAACTGGTTTCTAATATAGTTGAATTATATTAACATGTTGTGACTTAATAAAATAGACTAAGATTTATTAGTCATAAGGTATAATATATTTTTCTCTTTTCTTAACAACTTAACATAGAGATGAATTAATAATCCACAATACCTCTATACAGCTATTCACCAGAATTCTTGTTTTTATGGTGTCTCTCCAAATTATTGGACTTACATTCCATAAGTTGTCTATGATATTCCATATATTTTCGAGAATATAATATTATGTTTAGAATGTCAATATATTTAAAACAATTCTAACATTATTTCAAAATTTATCTAAATTAACACAAGCACACTACTATATATAAGTAGATATATATTTATTATAGCTAATGAAGTCACTCAGCTAGACCCAAACAAAATGATCAAATCTTTTTAGATATCAAGAATACTAAAAGTTTTCCATTTTTCCTTACCTAGAAGTGTTTACTATTTTCTGATTAGAATTTCCTCACTACCTAATTTATTTAGGTTCCACTCTGTTCATAGGTTTTTTAGATACTTTTTTTTCTCAGCCTATGGTTATGGTGGGCTGTCTATACCATGTTTAACTTCCAATATTACTATATTCATCTCTGAGAATAATTTTGAAGTCTAACCTTCACTAATTAAGTACTAGATTCACCAATAGCTCATAAGCTTATACTCTGAATTTCTAAATAAATTTATTGCAACTTGTTAAAATCCATCTCTAGTACCGAGTTATAATCTAGGGAATGGATCCATATTTCTTCTCTCAGGTTCTTTTTTTTTTTTTCCTTTTCATAATACATAATATTCTTTTAAACTCTCCACAAAGGTTTATATATTTTATATATATTATATATATATATATTATATATATATTATATATAAGCAAGCTTCACTATTATTTTAAATTAACAGTCTAATCCTTTCTCCATTTAGACTCACAAACAAAATGTTTTCTTATTTACTAGAATACGATATGTATATATATTTCCCATATTTCCTTTCTTTAATTGATTAAATATTTGTCATTATAGAGTACTCTCGAGAACTTCACAATTAAATATGTTTAAATTCAATCTTAGGAAGAAGATCTTCCTTATGTTATTTCAATTTAATCCATAGTGTTGAAGTAGGCTCACCTTACGCTTACTCTTTTTCGTTGTAACTATTCAATAAATATAATTAATTATTTCCCTCTCATAGTTGATTAGATATAATCCCAAAGTATGTATTCTTATTAAATATATTATTATATACTTCACACATGCAACTAATCAAATAAAATCAACTAAATATAGGTTGTTCGAGGTACTCTGTAAGTATTGCTCAAACCATTAGAATAATCATTTCTAGAATTTTTAAAAGTTAATATCATCCCCCATATAACAAAAATTAACTCTATAGTTAACTAGTATAATCTTAGGCAAGTACTAATAAACTATGAAACAAAACAATCTGATTTCCATACTCTTCATGCACAAATGTAATAAAAAATTATAATACGAATATAGATGGTCTAATTCACAGGTAACCATTCTATCTATGCATGCATGATTCAACTCATACACATAATCTCTTATTTCTTTTAACGCCCAAGATAATGCTCATCATAGTAGTAATCTTAAACTAGCATATAATTCAACATGTAAGAAATAAAATAACAATCATCTAATCATAAACAGTAATTTGTGAATACTTAAGAATAGAGCATGTTCTGCCCAACCAATGAATTTCCACTAATAATTCCCCCCAAGCCCAAACCTTCTTGCCTCTAGGAATCAACGACGTTCTTGTGTACATGAGTGGTTTTCTTATAAATCTTCCCAACAATTTGTTCCTTAGCAACATCCTGCTTTAAGGGTCTACATACCATAGTTACCTATACTTTTTATTTTAAATTAAGAAAAGGTATTTACTTTTCTTTAAATCATTAATTTATCTTTCACTGTGATTTATTATACTTTTCACCCAACTTAGCATTTCTCTCCAGATAAGTGTTTAGCATAATTTTTCTCTCCCATTATGCTAATTTATTTAGCAACTTTCTCCTTGGGACTTTTATGAGACTTTTGGGAAGGTCCACCATGTGGACTTAACCACTAACAATTTTTTATAAATGGAAAGAAATATTTGATACTCAAGTGGTTTTTCCTGAATATTCCCAAGAAACTCATTTTTTACTTTAATAAATTAAAACTTAATTACATAATTAAATAATTTTAATACTATCTTCCATAGCCATTGAGTTCACAATAATCCAAAAGTCTAAAAATATTTTCCTTAAAAAGAAAAACATAGGGGTGTCATGTTCCCTCTCTCAAAATAAACATTGTCCTCAACATTTTCCTTCATTTCCCTTTCCCTTGGAACAAAGTTAGATTTGCCTCACATATTTTATCCTCCATCTCCCAGGGAGCCTCCCCTGGGGCGAAGTGCTTCCATTGCAATTTAACCTAGGTGATGGCTCGATTCTAGAGCATGGTTTCTCTACAATATAATAGTTTTATTGGTTCAACCTAGAAATCTCATTCCAGTTCCACCTGTATCACATTCCAATCAATCACGTGAGAACTTTCATGAACATATTTTTTCAATAAAGGGACATGAAAAACATTATGCACTTCTATATGTGTAACCACCCCTCCCACATTTACCCACTTTAAATGGCCTATTGGGGTAAACATGAGTTGAGGGATACTATGACATGACGGAACCTCCTAAGTATAGTTAAGGAAGTGAAGTTGACAAACTGGAATTTCACTGACCTTCCATAAGGGCTACCCAAGAGCTAAACAACCACTCCAAGTGCCCAAACCCTAAGTTGGATTTATTTTTTAGTGAACTGTGCTCACAACCACATGCATAACAAGGCCTCCATGTGGCTATAAGCATCCAACCAAATGTATAAACTTGTAAGGGTGTGATTATAGCCCCAAATTCCAGTTTAGAGGGTGCAGTCTCAGATTCTGAGCCACCATTTCAGCCTAGCCTCCATACCAATGCCCAAATCTCAATGAGACTTTCGAAAATGATAAATAAAATTAGGATAAATCCATTCATACAAAACTTGATCAAGGACTTGGCCTAACCAGGCCTAACCATGACAGGCATTTTCTCAAACATATGGTGAACATGTAATCTATAGCTCATGAATGCATATCTGAACATTGGTGTTTGAAACTTATCTAAGAATCACCAAGAAGGTCTAATTCCCTCTCATAATATTTTCAATAACATTTTTTATCTCATAAATTCATTAACCATACATCAACTAAACAAAATATATCAAGAGCCATAGCTAGAAAGTGTTATGGGACCTTGCTTATAACCAACATATAATGAAAATAAGAACCATGATAGAACAACCATAAAATCCATGTAAGAGGTAAAATTACTCATAGAATACAATATGAAAATAACTCTTATTAACATATAGAAAATCCAACCAAGTCAGGACTTCCACGTACCACCTAATCATAGATTGATCTGAACTAAATCTTTCTTTCAACCAATCACCCCCATTAAATATTCCAAGCATGAATGTGGGACTCAAGACATAAACAACCAGGGATTCCTAGATATTAAACAACCTCCACCCTCATGCTCTTGCAATATAGCCAAAACTGGTCAAGAGATCACATAAGCAAACTGAAACATAAACAACTAGGGCTTTAAGGAGATTAAACCACATCGACCCTTAGGCTACCACGATCTTGCCAAAACCGGTCAAGAGATCACTAAACCCAAAACAATCTTGGATGCTTATGAATATTTTCACCAATACCTTGAGGAATTTCCCTATCTCCACCCACTTATCGAGGGTTTCCTAGACATTAAACCACCTCCACCCCCAACCCTTGGGAATGTTTTTGAGACCACCTCACCTAGTTCCAAAATCTTCTAGAAATCTAATGCTCAACCAAATAAAAGAACCCCATCACACCATGGCTATCTGAAAATGGAAAGGCAAGGCTAAACCACTGTCACACATTGGAAAAACCCATGCCAATCATAGCAAGAGAACCGAATACAAAAATGCATGTACCATGCATTCACAAACTATTTAGGAAATAAAAAATGTAACCTATTACCTGCAAGTCTTCCTGTTAATGTTGCTCGATCCAACCTTCCTTGCTTGTCCTTTTCTTTCATTTTCCTTCCTTTTCATTCCTTTGCTTGCTTTCTTGCTTTCTCCTCTTGTTATTGTTATTATTCCTTCTCACTTGGTCAAACCTAAAACTGACAAAAAGTTGTGAACTGATCCTCATAAGCCTTTTTATTATTGGGGCCTCTATTTTCTTCATTTTCCTTTATTTTTCCTTCAATTCCATCTCATGCAAACTTGTGACCTTTCATCTCCCTTTTCTCCTATTTTCCTTTATTTACATAAATAAATGCCAAATAATACCTCTTTGCCTTTACTAATGACTTTTCCAATTTCCCTAGCCATAAATAAACCAAAATAAACAACCATTAGGATTTTTTTCCCAACATTCAACTTGGAATACATGGCCCATGACCTGAGTCTTATTTTTCCTTTATTAACTTTATTGCATGAACTTTTAACCCAAGGATGTTACAAACCCCTCCCCCTTGGGGTAACACCATCCTCCATGTTCTATGACACCTATGACCAACAAGAACACTAAAAACCAAAACATACTACCCATGGAGATTTATAACTTTGCTTGATGTAAACTTTACAATGAACAACCTGCTAACAAGAAACACCAACATGAAAACCATGAAAACATGACAAGCATATCTCTTATTGAATATTTATAACATAACTAATTGTTGTATTTACAATAAAAACCATATTTAGATATGTATATATACAAAAAATCCTTTGCCTCAACCGACAAACAATGAGGGATACATAGCCTACATCTGATCAACCATCTCCCATGTAGCTTCATCGGGCCCAAAGTGCTTCCACTGCACTTTAACTTTCTTGATTGCTCGGTTTCGGAGCATGAGATGTTTCCGTTGCAAAATACACCAAGGTTCCGGCTATAATTCTCCTTTTGGTTCCACTTGCAATACAAACCAGTCCATCACATGATCAACATCCTTCACATATATTTTAAGTAATGAAACATGGAAAACATCATGGACTTTCACTTTCGGCGCCATTACAAGAATGTAATTCACTAGTCCAATCCTCTCAAGGATCTCAAAAGGCCCACAATGCCAAGGTGCCAACTTAGCACATGATCCAATCCTCAAGGAGCTCTTCTTGGGTTTGATGCACAAGTACACATGCTCCCCAACCTAGAACTCCTTAAACACCCTGTGCTGATATGTATAACTCTTATTTATGTCCTGTGATTCCTTTAGATTATTCTTGATAACATGTATTTCCTGTTCCATCTCTGCCAACGTGTCTAGCCTAATCGATACTCTATTCACTAGATCACTCTAGCTGATGGGAGTGTTACAACTCCACCCATAAAGTTCCTAAAAAAATCTCATCCTTAGTGACTCTTAATGCCCATTGTTATACACAAACTCAACTAGTGGAAGATACTCCTTCCACTTCCCCTACTAGTTCATGCCATGCATTCTCAAAATGTCCTCCATAATCCTATTGACCATATCTATCTCTCCATCTGTATGTGGATGATAAGTTGTACTGAAGTCAAACTTTGTACCCAAACCTGCAAATAACTCCTTCCAAAACCTGGAAGTGAACTTGGCATCTTTGTCAGATATAATTTTCTTAGGAATACAATGCAATCTCACTATCTCTCTAATGAAGAACTATCCTACCTCATTAGATGAATTAGTAGACTTCACTGGAATGGAGTGAACTACCTTGGTCAACGTGTTAACCACAACCATGATGGAATCATGATGTCTAGATGTCCTCGACAATCTTGTGATGAAATCCATGGAAATGACCTCACATTTCCATTTTGAAATCAGAATTCAATGTAGTAAACCACCTATATGCTTGCACTATGTTTTTATTTGTTGGAAATCCAAACACCTTGCGACAAAATCAACTACCTCTTTCTTCATATTAAGCCAATAATAGAACTTCTTCATAAATGTTAGAGTCTTCTGACATATTGGATGACCTGAATATGGCTTAACATGAAATTCCCTCAAGACAAGATTCTTGAGTTAATTTTTTTTTTTTTTTATCTGACACATAGATCCTATCCCTAAATCTCACCAAACCATCTGTCGTGAGATGATAATCCACATCTTGATCACATGTACCCTGCTGCTGTAACCTGTGCTTAAGCTACGGGTACCTGTCATCTTGTTATAATTCATGTAAGATTTGATCATGTAAATCTGTCTCATATGAACTCATAGGTTCTTTGTGATTCACCTACACTCTTCTGCTAAGAGCATCTGTAACCATGTTGTCCTTACCCTTGATGTACCTGATCTCAAATTCAAAATAATTTAGCATAGAAAACCATCTAGTTTGCCTAGAATTCATATTAGGTTGGTCAAGCAAGTATCTCAACCCACTGTGATCACTCATCAACACAAACCTCATGCCGAGAATATAGTGCCTCAACATATTCAATGCATCAATGATCGCTACCAACTCAAGATCATGTGTCACATAGTCTACTCATGCTCATTCAATTTCGTAGACTCGTAGCATACCACTTGTCCTTCATGCATCATAATGCACCAAATCCTCTCTTGCAAGCATCTGTACACACCACAAACTCTATCTGGATCTGCAATTTTTAGAACTAGAGTGCTTGTAAGAAACTTCTTCAACTACTCAAAAATAGATGCACATTCCTTTGTCCATTCAAATTTATTTCCTTTCCTTTGCAATGATGTAATAGGATAATAAATTTGTGAGAAGTTCTCGATGAACCTCCTATAGAAACTTGTTAACCCCATGAATGATCTGATCTCATCCACATTCCTAGGAGCTTCCCATTCCATGATAGCTCTAATCGTTTTTGGATCTACTACTATGCCTTCCTTGGAGACAACATGTCCCAAGCAATGTACCTCTGTCTAAAAGAACTTTCTCTTACTAATCTTGGCATACAACTGATGCTTTCTCAAGTTTCTTAACGCTACTTCTATGTGTTCTGCATGTTCTTCCTCATTCTTAGAATATATTAATATATCATGAATGAATACTATCACAAAATTGTCTAGATAAGGATGCAACACACTATTCATCAAACACATGAAAGTAGTTTGAGAAATAGTCAAACCAAAAGGAGCCACAAAAAACTCATAATTCCCATACTTGGTACAAAAATAAATCTTGTAGATGTCCTCTTCTTAGATGCATACCTGATGACATCCTAATCTCAAATCAATCTTTGATAAAACTACTGCTCACTTTAACTAATACAAAAAGTCATCAATCCTCAGCAATGGATACCCATTCTTGATGATTACCTTGTTCACCTGCCTATATTCAATGCACAACCTGAGAGTGCCATCCTTCATCTTCACAAACAACATTGGTGCACCCCAAAGCGAAACAGTTGGCCTAATGTATCCCTTGTCAAGCATCTCCTTCAACTACAACTTCAATGTCACTAATTATTTAGTGCTCATCTTGTAAGGTGCCTTTGATGTTGGTGTTGCTTTTGGTACCAACTCAATAAAAAAGTCCACTTCCCTGTGAGGAGGAAATTCTAAAATTTCTGCTGGAAATACATCCTGAAACTATTGCAAAACTGATTACCTATTCAAGACTTCCACATCCTCAACATCCTTAACTTTATCACTGGAAACATGCATTGTGAACAATACACGCCATTTCATACAGCTACGCTTAGCCTGCATAGCTATAACCATTCTCACTGATGTAGGCTTCTTCTTACT
Source organism: Pinus taeda (assembly GCA_000404065.3). NCBI lineage: Eukaryota > Viridiplantae > Streptophyta > Pinopsida > Pinales > Pinaceae > Pinus > Pinus taeda. The sequence continues at coordinate 16,671 of APFE030181518.1, forward strand.
TTGCAATATTCTCTTCTCTCCATCATCATCTAAACACTCAATAGCCTTCTAATAAGAATATACCTTAGTCCTCTAAAGGTATAACTAATCCATACTTAGAAGCATATTGTACGATTCCAAAGGAAGCACATTTATATGCATTGATGTAGGCATACCGTTAAGCTCAAATGAAGAAGATCTTACCCAACATTGAAAACGTTTCTTAGCACCTGTATCCAACTACACCAACCAATCCTCTACATGCGCTTCTTTTCTCAAACCAAAATTATCCACCAAATCATGATTAACATAAATATAATTATATATAGGGTTAATCAAAATAGAAACAACTCGATCACATAACTTACCTTCAATCTCAATGATGGATTCCCAGTGATCCACCTGCTTATTACCAAATGCTGCATAGATCCGAGGAATGCTCTGTCCAACATCCCCAACTTTCTGCACCTCCTGAGCACTGTAGATATGAGGCCTACCACCCTAATACAATAAACAATCCTTCTTGCGATAATCCTTGCCACATATACAACACTGCAATGACCCACTGCCTTTTTTCTATTGCTCTCCAGGTTGAGGTCCATGTCCCTTCTCAACTACATTAAAATTCTTATAAGGAGCAACATTTTTCTTCTCACTTGCATTCTGAGGTATTCCATGCTTTTGTGGCCACTTCCCTTTAGTCTTATCATTCCCTTTCCAATCTTGCTTAGACTCGGTCTTATGCTTCGATTTCTCATAACAGTGCTTCAATTTTCTAATGACTTCCTCAAGCGATCGAGGCCCATCATACTCAATTTGATCCTTAAATGCTAATGGAAGTCCACCAATAAATCTCTGAACTTTTGTCTTTTCATCCTTAAGATATGACACATACCTCAACATCTTCAGGAACTTAGTCGTGTAATCCTCATCTGCCATAGATCCCATCTTTAGCTCATAGAACTCCTTGGATTTTCCATCATAACCTCTATGACAATTACTTCTTCCTACAGAATATCTTGAATTCACGCCAACTCAACTCCTCCATCCTGATGTCTCTTACATGTTTCACATCTTCTCACCAGATGTTTTCCTTCCCTTTGAGACGAAAAATAGCTATCCTTACCTTCTTGTACTCTATATAGTCATGCATATCAAAGAAATTCTTCGTCCAAAGTAACCATGCCTATGCATCCTCCAATTTCTTATACTCTCCATCAAATTTAGGGAGCTTGGATTTCTTGAATCCATCTAACAAATATACCCTCTCAATCCTCCTATAAGGATGACAATGATGATGACCATGATACATTTCTGAGCCATAACTAGAATAAGACTTGCAACCACTACCTATCTTGTTATGTGTAGCCAAGAACCTACCATCTATGATTGTTTCACCCCTGTATGACCTATGCCCACCATCAAACCTACCACCATATGCGCCCCTAGTCTTGTCCTCATGTCCATAACCAATCTATGGTTGTCACTATCTCTACAAATCTGACAAACTATGAAGGATCACTACATTGAGATTTGCTCATTTTTCCTGTGCCTTGACAAGCCTTTCCTATGTTTGGATGATTCTTTCATTATCTTCTTTGCAAGTTCTGATTTCTGCCTTTAAACTTATCAAAGTTTCTGCTATGTCTGGAGAGTACTCATTGTTGAGCCCTAGAACTACCTCTCTTCTACACACTTTCCTAGACCTTTTCTCTTCCATTTTCCCACATCAGTGCCTCATAAGCTATCAAAGATTGTTACATATTGATTCTAGGAGTGAATTTAAGTGTTTTTCTAACTATATCCTTGTGTGTGCTATTTGATTTGGATTTTGTTCATCAGCTATGGAATGTAGCCACTTTCCGCAGCTGACTCGCAATTCCGCAGCTACTTTCATTGTTCTATAGGTTACATGTGTCGGCAGGTGAAACAAGGCATGTGGGCAGCTCAAAAATGATCTACACATGGACAAGGTCCTATCTGTTCAGCCTAATTCGGGAAGAAAGGCATTGGTCAAAGGACGGTCAAACAAGGAGTCCTACATCAAATAGGTCTCTGTTTTAGCACGTGAAAAGTCCGAGACCGTTCCTAGATTCGTGGATCCCTCTTGACAGCTGCAGGCCATCTCCATGACGCAAATCCAACATCCACCTTTTGTAGATTGAATGTTTATGGCAACCAAGAGGCTGAATTTACGGGTTCTGTCTTGTTTATGTGTCCTCTGGTGAAGATTTCTCTCAGAAAAATAGTTATCTATTTTCCTGTATAAACAAAGCGTTTGCAACGCAAGTAGCTAGTTCAGATATTAGGATTCACGTTGTTGTTTTAAGCTTCCATTTTGTTGTTGTAACGAGAAGACATACTCTCTGTCTTGCAATATAAAAAACTCTGTTTTCTCATGACTGTGTAAAGCATGGTTCTGAGGTGACAACATGTTAACCAAAGGCTGTGCAGAGGGCCCCTTCTGGCTAAGGTTTTGCTTTTCATTTTCATAAAGTTTACATGCATATTTTCTCTTATGTCCACTATATATTTCTCATAATTTGTTTATGGTGCTAATCATTTTATTCCTGTACATGATTTTGCAGCATTGTATACTTTTTTTTACTAACACTAATCAGTGTGTTTTAGGATAGGTTATGCTCAAGCTTTTTCATATAATTTTTGCATCAAGTAACGATGTGAGATTTGCTTCTCTGCTGAACTTTTTAAGCTTTTCAATTTCAATTGTTATGCTTTGATTTCAGTGAGATTTTTTTGCTACTATTAGCTAGTTTAGATATCAAGTTCTTCATGTTATTTGACATTATCTCCGGTGCCATGGCTTAACCTGAGAATTTAATTGGCGAGCTATTGGATTATAAGTGAAGTAATTTGATTTTGATTTCATTAATCTACAAGTAGGTAGTTTAGATATCAAGTTCTTCATGTTATTTGACATTATCTCTGGTGCCATGGCTTAACCCGAGAAGTTAATTGGCGAGCTATTGGATTATAAGTGAAGTAATTTGATTTTAATTTCATTAATCTACAAGTAGGTAGTTTAGATATCAAGTTCTTCATGTTATTTGACGTTATCTCCGGTGCCATGGCTTAACCCGAGAAGTTAATTGGCGAGCTATCAGATTATAAGTGAAGTAATTTGATTTTGCTTTCATTAATCTGCAAATAGGTAATTTAGATATCGATTCTTCATGTTATTTGATGTTATCTCCGATGCCATGGCTTAAATCGAGAAATTAATTGGAGAGCTATCGGATTATAAGTGAAGTAAATTGATCTTGCTTTCATTAGTCTGCAATTTTTGGTTTTAAGTGCAATAGTTTAGATTTTATTTCTGTAATTAGATGGGTAGCAGAGACAGTGACCTCATGATTAGTATTTCATCTTTTGTTTAAGTAGTTGGATATTTACATTCCTGTTCAAGTACTGATTTTATCAATAGCATGTTTTGAGATCTTTTGAAGTGCTCAGTTCTGGAAATTATCATAAGAGACATAAACCTTGTCTTAAATCTACATCCATACTTGCCCTCTAAAAGTATTCTTAAAACCTAAGAATATGATTTCCATTTGCATTAGACACCTTAGGAGACCAACAAGGACAAAACCCCAAAAACAAGATAAAAATTGAAAACAATAAAAGTAAGAAATAGGTTGTCTTGCACATACAGTGCGCCACACTTCATCAATTTACGACTCCCAGATTGATAATTAATGTAGCAATTTAGGACATACTAAATTGACTAAACATTTTGGCGCCATTGCCGGGGAAGTGTAACTAGGTAGCCTATCTCTTACATAAAAAATAGGGGAAAATTGATAATTTCTTGAAGTATGCTCTCTTCTTGCACTTAGTGTGCTCTGGAGGATCAAAAAAGAAAATTATTAGCTCAATAGTTTCTTAAGTATGCTCTCTTCTTACACCTAGTGTGATCTGGAAGATCAAAAAAAGGATTATTAGCCCAATAAAAAATAATTAACAAATAAAAAAAATGACATGCATAGAGCTAGAGATTCTAGGTGAAGGTTTATAGCTAGGGCCAAAAGTTCGATTTTTACAACTCCAACTACTTCAAGGCATAAACAAGATACACCTCCATCCCAGACTCACACTCCCAGCCTTAGAATTCCTTGAATTCAAGGGGCATCAACTGAATTAAAATATTCTTCCATACTATCTAGTAAATCCAACATAGGAGAAGAACCCTTCTTCACCTCTAGAGGAGAACATATTGAAGTAAAAGAGGTAGAATCACCCAGAGAAGAAGAAGAGGTAGAAACTCACTCTCATCAGCCATTAATAGAAAAACCAGAAGACCCTGAGGAAACTATCATGGCAGAAGAAGTGACAGATGGAGAATATTCATTATTAGGAGGAGGGGGTAGAGCTAGAGGTACTAATGAGGGAAATAGGGGAGGAGATAACTCATTTGGATTCCCTATAGTCGATGAGGAAACATATATAACCATGAAAAACATTTCACCATCTGTCCTCCCAAACTTTTATGGATTGCGAAGTGAGGATCCTGAGACATTTATATTTGAGTTTGAAGTCCTATGTCGAACTTATGATTATCTAGAAGACTCTCAAAACCTCAAACTGTTTCCTTCAACATTGAAAGGGGCTGCTTTGAAATGGTTCATGGGATTAGTCACTCAGTATATTAGGACTTGGAATGATATGAAGCAAACATTTTTGGATAGATATCTGGATCATTGTATGCCCACTAACCATAAGGATGAGGTATTCAAAATGATGCAAAAAGAAGATGAAAACTTGGAGGATCTACTTGAAAGATTTCAATACAACTTAAAGAGAGTGAAAATGAAGAATTTAGATGAGGAAACCTTGAGAGCCCTTCTATTGAAAGCCATTAGAGATGAATGGATAGATATTTTAAACATGATGGGGAAGGGAGACATTTCTCAACTTCCATTACATGACATAGCAGACTTATGTGTCCATCTCTCAAGGGGAAAATCTAAAATTGGAAAAGGGCCTAGATATCCTTCTCTTATTAGAGCAAACAAATATGCAACTCGATCAATAAGTAGGGCAGGAATTGGCAATATACTTGATGAATTCAAAACTGACATTTTAGGGAGCCTTAGTGAACAACTAGACACCCTCAAAATCCAAAACAAGCAGAAAACAAAAGCTAATGCTTTAGCCATATTTTGCCCAAAATGTAGAAAGAAACATGCTCTAAGGGAATGTCCCTTGGATGCTAAAGTTGTAGAAACATGTATGATTTGCTCATAAAATCATGAGACCAAGGATTGTCCTTCAATCCCAGGACTCAAAGTTGTCTTTCAAGAGGACCCAAATTCAGTAGAATCTCTTTGTTTTGTTTCAAGAAGACCTTGGCAAGGGTAACAAAATCAAGGATCTAACAATCCTATGAATTTTCAGCCCCCACCAAATTGGAATTCTTGGCAACAACCTTGGCCCCAACCTCAAAATCAATATCAATCTCAATCATGGGCACAAGGGGTACAAAATCCTTATGGGAGATTTGCTCAATTTTATCAATATCCGCCATCTTTTCAGGGCTATCCCATCCCACAAAATCAACAACAAAATCCACAACTTCCAAATCAAAGCCAACAACTTTCATTACCACTTCCACAACAACACCTCCCCAACAACCTCAAAATCCTCAACTCTTGCTTCCATTTCAATAGAAGCCAAATCAACTGCCAGCCCAGCCATTAGCAAATCACAACAACAAAAACCCTCAGAATGCTTACATGGTAGAAGGACAACAATTTCCTACCTACATGATTGTTCCTCTAGAATTTAATGATGTTCAACTTAGATCTGGTAGGATTTTAGAAAAGGAAAAGTTTTCTATAGATGTTCAAGAGCAAGATGCCTCTGAGGAGGATTGTCTAAAAGTCAATAAAGGTTCTGAGGAAGCATCCCTTCAAAACCCAATCATTCAAAAAGAAAAAAAAAAAGAGTAAACCCCCACAACTCCTATAGTTGAGCAACCTGCATCTACATCCGCACCTCCTTTTCCTGAAAGATTACAAATTGACAAAGGGGTGGAAAAACAAATCTTTTTGCCTGACTATGATTTCTTAGATGAATTAAAGAATGTATGTATCAATATTCTCTTGCTACAAGCCATTAGAGAGATTCCTATCTTAGCAAAAACAATAAAGGAGTTGAGTTTCAAAAGACCAAGTAGGAAACCAAGAGACACAAAAAAAATCCACCTGGTAGGGAAAATAACAGATATCATGATGGGAAAGATTACTATGTAGAAATATGTGGATCCAGGTAGTCCAATTGTCAAGACACACATAAATGGGATAGAAATTCCAAATACATTGATTGACTTAGGGGCTGCTATAAACATTATGAGTAGACAAACTATGGAACAACTTAAACTTCCTAATCTTATTTTTACACCTACCTTACTGCAACTTGCAGATAGATCAATAATCAAACCAGATGGTGTATTAGAAGATATTTCGGTATCCTTAGATTCTTGGGAATATCCAGTAGATTTCATGATTTTGAATCCCAAAAGTAATCTAGGAGGGCACCCACTCATCTTAGGAAGACCTTGGCTAGCCACAGCCGATGCTTTCATTAGTTGTAGATCCGGGGATATGTACATTTCTGATGGTAGTTCAACAAAGAAATTCAATTTGTATCCTCCAGCAAAATCAATTACAGAAGTAGGAGATAATGAATGGGTCGATGATGAAGATATTATACAACCTGTCTTTACCATATCTGAAGTTAGTGAAGATAGTCAAATTTTGAACACATTAGAAAACTTTGAAACATCTTCAGAATATGACCACACACAATTTTAGTTAGATTCTGATATTGAATAATTGTCATCAAGGAAAATGTCTCTCTACTCTATGGAAGAGTTTGGTAGTTCTGTAGTTGAAATTTTTCCAGGCAAAACATTGAATATCAACAAAAATTTGGAAAAGTTACAACAGGAAGAGCTAACCAGAATCTTGCAAAAACATTCTGCTGCATTTGCATGGGAGTATACTAATATGAAAGGTATTGACCCTAAGACTTGCATCCATCATATCTATATTGAGGAAAACAGTAGACCAATCAGACAACCTCAGAGAAGGATGAACTCAAATCTTAGGGAGATTGTGAAAGAAGAGCTCCAAAAACTACTCAATGTAAAATTCATTTACCCAATTTCAGATAGTTGATGGGTTTCTCCCTTGGTTATAGTACCCAAAAAGAATGGTAAATGGAGGGTGTGCATTGATTACAGGGAATTGAATAAAGCAACTTTGAAGGATCACTTTCCTTTGCCCTTTATCGATCAAGTATTAGACACATTAGCAGGAAAAAAGTACTTTTCATTTCTGGATGGTTTTAGTGGTTATAATCAAATTCAGGTAGCACCTGAAGATCGGGATAAAACCACATTTACCTGTCCATGGGGAACTTTTGCTTACCAAGTGCTTCCTTTTGGATTATGTAATGCACCCGCAACATTCCAAAGAGTAGTACTAGGAATTTTTTATGATCTAATCCATGATTGTGTAGAGGTTTATATGGATGACTTTACAATTTATGGTGACTCGTTTGAAGAAGCATTAATAGAAAATTTGGAAAAAGTACTTATAATATGTAAAGAAACAAACCTTTCATTAAGCCATGAAAAATGCTTTATGATGTTTACTGAAGGTATTGTTTTGGGACATCATATTTCATGGGATGGGATTAAAGTTGATAGATCAAAATTTGAAGTCATCTCCAAGTTACCTATTCCAAATTGTCAAAAAGATGTTAGAAGTTTTCTAGGATTTACTGGATATTATAGAATATTTATAGAAAACTTTACCAAAATAGCATCTCCACTCTTTGAACTACTTACAAAATGCTGTGAATTCAAATGGTGTCTTGATTGCCAATCAGCATTTGAAGCTTTGAAAACAAGAATATCTTAAGTGCCTATCTTGAGAGGACCAAATTGGAAACTTCCTTTCCATATTTCTATAGATGCTTCAAATACAGCTCTAGGAGTTGTGTTGGGACAAAAAGACTTAGTTCCTTATTCCATTTACTATACCAGTAAAAATTTAACTCCCACTGAGTTGAATTATACTGTGACTGAAAAAGAGTTCTTAGTTGTTGTTCATGCAATCAATAAGTTCATACATTATATAACAGGCTATGAAACTTTTATTCATATTGATCATTCTGCAATTAGATATCTAATGAACAAACCTGTTACTAATGGCAGAGTTACAAGGTGTCTCCTACTTTTACATGAATTCAATATTAATGTGTTAGATAGACCAGGGAAACAAAACACAGTAGTTGATTTCTTGTCTAGAATTCAGAATATCAAAGAAGATTCTCCTGTAGAGGATAAGTTTCCTAATGAATACTTATTTTCAGTAACTACTAAGACTCCTTGGTATGAAGATATGGCTAACTATTTGGTTACAGGGAAACTACCTCCATATTTATTTCCTAGTGAAAGAAGAAAGATTATTCAGGAGAGTTCAAAATATTCATGGATTTCTAACGAACTGCTTAAAACAGGGCCAGATTTTGTAATCAGAAGATTTGTCAGGGAAGATGAAATGCCTGATATTCTTAAAGCATGTCATTATGAACCGTTCGGTGGACACTTTGCTGACAAAAGGACAGCCTATAAAATCCTTTCTTTAGGATATTATTGGTTGTCCCTCTTCAAAGATGCAAAACAATATGTCAAAAGGTGTGACAGCTACCAAAGAGTAGGGAAATCTACCCCCTCAAATGTGATGCCATTACAACCACATGTACTCATCGAACCCTTTGAAAAATGGGCTTTAGAATTTATTGGACCTATTAATCCACCATCTAAATAGAAAAAATATATATTGGTATGTACTGCTTATGTCACTAAATGGGTGGAAGCCAAAGCATTATTTCTGCTACTGAAAATTTAGTTGTTAGTTTTATTTATGAGGATATTTTTACTTGCTTTGGTGTTCCAAGAGAAATTGTGACAGATCAGGGAGGTCAATTCATAGCCAAACTGGTGGAGAAGCTGATGGAAGAGTACAAGGTCAAGCACATAAAATCTACTCCTTACCATCCACAAGTAAATGGTCAAGTAGAGTCCACAAACAAAGTAATTTAAGGCATCATTACTAAGACTGTTCATCTACACAGAAGAGATTGGGCAGAAAGGCTTCTTGAAGCCTTATGGGCCTACAGAACCACATGGAGGAATACAATAGAACATTCTCCCTATGAACTTGTTTATGGGAAAGAAGTTCTGCTCCCCATTGAGTTCTAAGTTAAGACCTTCAAGATGTTAGTTCAATTGGGAATGGATCTATCAGAAGCCCAAAAGCATAGAATGGAGCAGTTGAATGAACTAGATGAGATCCGGCAAGAAGCAATCCTAAGAACTGATCTAGTTCAATATCAAAGAGCTAAGTGGCATGACAAATATATCCAGGAGAAAAAGTTTCAAGAAGGAGATCAGGCATTTCTATTTGATTCCAAGTTCAAAGATTTTAAAGGTAAATTTCAAACTCATTGGCTTGGGCCATATGAGATTGAAAAAGTTTTTAGCAATGGAGCGGTAAGAATCAAAACCATTGATGAGTATCAAACTCCTCTCATTGTGAATGGTCACAGATTGAATATCTATCATAAGCCACTCTCAAAGGAGGAATTTGTCAAAATCTTTCAAGATAATTCTACAACAAGGCTGGTGAAGAAGAATCCTTGTTCTCCACTAGCCTAGTCTTTGTTCTTTTCATTGTTTTCTCAAAAAAAAAAAAAATGTATACGCCTAAAAACCAATCACTAATTGGCAGTCTTATACAGAAAATACAGGGCGAAAATTAGAAACTTTTGATGCCCTATATTTTCCAAAAAAAAAATCTTTCTCATTTTACTCATAGTTGTTTCATTTCATGTCATTTCACCTCATTTCTTTTCATTCCATTTCGCCATCAAATTCCACCAATAAAATCCCTTTCATGTTAAATTTTCCATATATCATTCATTCAGTCATCATTGATTTCCATCCATCTCCATTCACTTCGCAAGTCATATATTATTCACTATGTCAGTTTCCGCAGCCGAATTTTGATTCCGTAGCCGAATACTGATTCTGCAGTTGATTGTTGATTCCGCAGCTAATACTCTGTTACTATGCAGTGACAGTCAAATGTTAGCCAAGTAATGATGAAAACCAGATATAGGTATGGAAGAGGAAAATATTTTGAAGATGTCAGCACCTAAAAGCACTACAAGAGGTAGCCAATCAAAAGTTAGTGAACAGAAGTGGTAAGATTCTAAGGTATGAGAAAAATCAATTTCAAATAGCATTTTAGAACACATAATCTGTATAGTTGTAAAATCACAAGCTCCATCATGTGTAATGATTCGAATTGATAGCTTCCTTAAATCCTCCATAACCTTTGCATAACTCCACCATGATCTCTGCATCAAATTCCAACGGCCTCATAATCCTCTTCTGAATCTAACTCGTACTCAGTTGTACATCCGCATTACACAAGTTGAACCGGTTAATCATGAAGGTGTAAGCCAATTGACCATGGCTCTCCTCTGATGCACCACTCTGCAGTAATTTTATAATTTGCTAACGTCCACTCCGTAGCCTTTTATTTCAATATTCCAGTCTCACTCTATTTCCATACTCTCACACCAAGTTTACGATTTCCAGTTCAAGGCTTGTTTATACAAGCCTCTGCTTCGTGAACTTGTTTTCATTGCATGCTCTGTATTCTTCCCGTTTTGTAACCACTGGTTTTCTTCTCAATCCTCCATCTTCTGCTCATACAACCATTCTGCCTCCATGAAACCATCACTTACAAAGGTATTTTCGAAGCAAGAGGAAGGAATGGGCCTTCTGGTAAGAACAAAGCTGGATGGGGCTAAATTCATGGAGGGTTATCCGTAATTAAAGAGCACGTTAAAGAATGCAAGGTGGTTGTAGTTTATCCAGAAATTCAGGGGTCATAATAAAGAAGTCACGAAGACACTTGCAAGGTCCTTCAATGGCATGGAAGTTGATATTGTGGATATTAAATTCCCTGTAATGGAGGAATCCATTGCAGTAGCAACGGAGCTCCCACAGGAAGGAGAACGATGGTTCAAAAATAAATATTTCGATGAAAAGGCCTGGAGGATCATTTTGTGTAACCCAGGTATGGATATATCCGTTTTTAAATTTGGAATTCCTGTTTCAACCCTAAAGGACAAATGGACCAGTCTGTTTTTGATAATCCAAAAATTCATTACGGGTCTATGTACATGTACCATATAAGGTTATTAATGAATTTTCCGGAGATTCAAACCATCAATTTGTCTTATTTCTTGTTAAGTAGTTTGAAAAATATGTCCACCACTATTCAGAAAAATCTAGATGACATGGAGCCTCATCTTTATCATCAAGGCCTTGTTAAAATTCTGGTTGAAAATCAGTTGAAGAAAATAAAGGACACATGGTAACAATTCTTAATTAGAAATTTCTTCCAGGACCCACCTGAAACACTTGAGGGAAGCTCAATAAGAAAAAGTAGGAGAAGAAGAACAAATGTAGAAATCCAAAGGGCTCCTACTAGTATCACTAGAGAAACCAGTAAGGAAGAGATGTTGTCTGAAACCTTGACTGAGATTGGGAAATAAGTGAAACAGAAGGGGAAAATAAATATTGAAGACATTTATCAGACCCCATAACCTTCTTCAGAAGAAGAGCATATATTTTTTGAAATGCTAATTCATCTTAAAGGATAGTCAGTTAAGGCAAAAGAAAAAGGAAAGGAGAAACATAGTGTAGAGAAGGGAGATACCAGCTCACAGAATTTAAGAAGGAGCTCAAGACTTAAAGGAAAGTTGAAGAAAGTGCAAAACAAAGGGGCTCACTTCATAGACTTAGGAGGGGAAACACCAGAACAATCACCAGCAATCACTCCTCTTGAGCATAGTCTACAACATTCTTCTTTTCCTCAACTAGATTTTGAGATCAATCCAAGAAATGCCACACCAAAAATAGATCCAACTCAGCAACAGATGTATGATTTTATTGAATCATTGGAAAAGACTGCAACAAAATAGGGCACTTCATCTAATCAGCCTGATACAACTCAGGAAGTTTTGATCTAATCATTAAAAAAAGAAGTTTTTGAACTAGAAGTCCTGAATAGACATATCAAAAGGGAAAATAAAACGTTGAAAGAATAGAACAGGTTGGACAAAATCATCTATGACAATACCATGCTTCATTTAGGATTGCGACAAAAGAAAAATAAGAAATTGAACAAGAAGAACAGGAGGTTGATCAGAGCCCTCATCAACCTCAAATACAGGTGCCTAACGATGAAGCCCAGGATGACAGTGACACTAAGGAAGAAGAAGAGAAGGCTAGATGTATTAGCATAAGTCTCAGAGCAGATGAATTGAAGGAAGGATAGTCACAGTTTTGGTTGCATGAGGACATGCAACATCTTCACAGTGGGGGTATGTTGAGCCCCAGAACTACCTCTCTTCTACACACTTTCCTAGATCTTTTCTCTTCCATTTTCCTACATCAGTGCCTCATAAGCTATCAAAGATTGTTACATATTGATTTTAGGAGTGCATTTAAGTGGTTTTCTAACTATATCCTTGTGTGTGCTATTTGATTTAGATTTTTTTCATCAGCTATGGAATGTAGCCACTTTCCACAGCTGACTCACAATTCCGCAGCTACTTTCATTGTTCTATAGGTTACAAGTGTTGGTAGGTGAAACGAGGCACGTGGGTAGCTCATAAATGATCTACACGTGGACAAGGTCCTATCTATTCATCGGAATTCGTGAAGAAAGGCATTGGTCAAAGGATGGTCAAACAAGGAGTCCTACATCAAATAGGTCTTTGTTTCAGCATGTGAAAATTCCAAGACCGTTCCTAGATTCGTGGATCCCTCTTGACAGTTGCAGGCCATCTCCATGATGCAAATCCAACATCCACCTTTTGTAGATTGAATGTTTATGGCAACCAAGAGGCTGAACTTATGGGTTCTGTCTTGTTTATGTGTCCTCTGCTGAAGATTTCTCTCATAAAAACATTTATCTATTTTCCTGTATAAATAAAGTGTTTGCGACGCAAGTAGCTAGTTCAGATATTAGGATTGACGCTGTTGTTTTAAGCTTTCATTTTGTTGTTGTAATGAGAAGACATACTCTCTATCTTGCAATATAAAAAATTCTGTTTTCTCATGACTGTGTAAAGCGTGGTTCTGAGGTGACATCGTGTTAACCAAAGGCTGTTCAGAGGGCCCCTGCTGGCTGAGGTTTTGCTTTTCGTTTTTGTAAAGTTTTCATGCATATTTTCTCTTATTTTCACTATATATTTCTCATAATTTGTTTATGGTGCTAATCGTTTTATTCTTGTACATGATTTTGCAGCATTGCATACTTTTTTTATTAACACTGATTAGTGTGTTTCAGGATAGGTTATGCTCGATCTTTTTCATATAATTTTTGTGTCAAGTAGTGATGTGAGGTTTATTTCTCTGCTGAACTTTTTAAGCTTTTCAATTTCAGTTGTTATGCTTTGATTTCAGTGAGATTTGTTTGCTGCTATTAGCTAGTTTAGATATCAAGTTCTTCGTGTTATTTGACGTTATCTCTGGTGCCATGGATTAACTCGAGAAGTTAATTGGCGAGCTATCAGATTATAAGTGAGGTAATTTGATTTTTCTTTCTTTAATCTGCAAGTAGGTAGTTTAGATATCAATTTCTTCATGTTATTTGACATTATCTCTGGTGCCATGGCTTAACTCGAGAAGTTAATTGGCGAGCTATCGTATTATAAGTGAAGTAATTTGATTTTTCTTTCATTAATCTGCAAGTAGGTAGTTTAGATATCAAGTTCTTCATGTTATTTGACGTTATCTCTGGTGTCATGGCTTAACCCGAGAGGTTAATTGGCGAGGTATCGGATCATAAGTGAAGTAATTTGATTTTGCTTTCATTAATCTGCAAATATGTAATTTAGATATCAATTCTTCATGTTATTTGACATTATCTCTGGTGCCATGGCTTAACCCGAGAAGTTGATTGGCGAGCTATCGGATTATAAGTGAAGTAAATTGATCTTGGTTTCATTAGTCTGCAATTTTTGGTTTTGAGTGCAATAGTTTAGATTTTATTTTTGTAATTAGATAGGCAGCAGAGGCAATGACCTGATGATTAGTATTTCATCTTTTGTTTAAGTAGCTGCATATTTACATTCCTGTTCAAGTACTGATTTTATCAATAGCATGTTTTGAGATCTTTTGGAGTGCTAAGTTTTGGAAATTATGATAAGAGACATAAACCTTGTCTTAAATCTACATCCATACTTGCCGTCTAAAAGTATTCTTAAAACCTAAGAATAGGATTTCCATTTGCATTAGACACCTTAGGAGACCAACAAGGAAAAAACCCCAAAAACAAGATAAAATTGAAAAAAATAAAAGTAAGAAAGAGGTTGTCTTGCACATACAGTGCGCCAGACTTCATCAATTTACAACTTACGGATTGATAATTAATGTAGCAATTTAGGACATACTAAATTGACTAAACACTCATCTCTTGGTTGCTCATCTTATCTATAAGGGGAGTGTTGTGAACTTTAGTCCACCATTTTTCTAGTAACCTTTAATTCTCTTCTTCCTGCAAACATACCATGTTAGATAAACAAAATATAAACATAATCGACATAGGTTAGTGAAGTTTAGGGGAGGCTATCTCGTCTACAAAATAAATCTAGATTAGCATGATACATGGGTATACATAATCATATTAATATATTGACATCATGAATGATAACACCAATTTCATACAATGAACCCATGCACGTCAACCATAACCATGGCAATGCATGCATAACAACCACATAGAAATTAACATGCATGCATGACAAAACACATTTTTCCCATCTAGTCCAAGTATTTGAACCTGAGAGATTTGGTACCAATATGGTATCATATAACACCCATAGAGAAGGAAACCTATTCTGATGCTAATCTGTAACCACCCTTCCCACATTTACCCACTTTAGCTTGCCTACATGGGTAAACATGAGTTGAGGGCTACTATGACATGAACCAACCTCCTAAGTATAGTTACGGAAGTGGATTCAACAAACTAGAACTTATTAACTTTCCTTAGGAGCTACAAGACATCCAAAAGCTAAACAACCACTCCAATTTTTGAAACCCTAAGTTAGATTTCCTTTTTAGTGACATGGGCCCACAACTGCATGCATGAAAAGGCCTCCATATGGTTATACTCCTCCAATTGTATGCATAAGCCTATAAAGTTGTGGTTATAGCCCAAAACTTCCAGTTCAAAGGGTGTGGTCCTAGATTCTGAGCCACCATTTCAGGATAGCCTCTATACCCCTGGCCATAACTTAATGATACTTTATAGAATGATAAATAACATTAGGACAAATCCGTTCATACAAAACTTGATTAAGGACTTGACCTAACCAGGTCTGACCATAATAGTCATTTCGACAAACATATGGTGAACATGTAATCTTCAAGTCATGAATGCATATCTAAACATATGGTCTAAAAGCTATCTAAGAATCACCAATAAGGTCTAATTCCCTCTCATAATAGTTGCAATAAAATTTGTTATCTCATGCATTAATTAACCATTCATCAACTAATCAAAACATATCAAGAGCCATAGCTAGAACCTGTTATGGAACTGTGCTTATAACCAACATATAACCAGAATAATGGCCATGAGAGAACAACTATCAAATCCACATAACAACAATTACAATTAATCATATAATACAATAGGAAAATATCTCTTATTAATGTATGCAATATCCAACCTAGTCAGGGACTTCCATGTACCAACCGACCATAGATTGAGTTGAACCAAGTCTTTCTTTTAGTCAATCACCCTTGTTCCATATTCCAAGCATGAATGTGGGACTTTTTGGAGACAATATTAATACTAAGGGGGGGGTGGTGAATCAATATTATGGCTAATTTTTTCTTCTTTATGCCAATTTTATTTTCTTATTTAACTTGGCACCCATCCATATAAAAAACATCAATATGTAATGTAGCAACAACATGAAATCAACACACACACATACAAACCATAAACATCATACACATTAGACACAAGGTTTTTTCACATGGAAACCCTTTCGAGAAAAAACCACAAAGCTTGTTGTTGTTATTGATGTAAATAGGAGCACCTACTCTATTACATCAATATGTTTTGTGAGAACCCACTCACAGGAAGCACTAACTCCCTTTGATTCTTTGCTAGCACCAATTAGTAGGAAGCACCAACTCCCTCTATTTTTAGACACCTGTCTAGCTTACCAGAAGCACCATGTGAGGTACCGACCTCATGGATTTGTTGCAAGCACCAACTTGCAGCTCCTTATATTTAAGCAAGCACCAATTTTCAAGAGGCACCAACCCTCAAGCCTTCTCAAGCTCCACTAGATATGGAAGCACCAACTTCCTAATTGCAAGCACCAACTTCCTGATTACGGGCACCAACCCACACTCACATAAGAACTGGTAGTTCTCTATAATTTGGTAGCAACTCTGCCTGATAACAACTTTTGATCTCAACTCACTCTTCTACACTTTGCAACTCTCTACAACATTCTTCAACAACCCTTTGATCCCTGCCCCTTTAACTTCATGCACTTAGCTCTCTGCCTCTCCATAACACACAGTCTGCTATTGACCTTACTTCTCATGGCACATGCTTAGTTGTCTTCTTTCTGCTCACATCAGTGCTCAAACACCTTCGACCTTTCACACAACATACATGAAACTCACAACCTTATCTCATAGAGTTATGCTCTTAGGGTCACTTCTTTTATGCTTAAGAACTCACAACCTCACTATGCAGAACATGCTTTTTCACAACTATGTTGCATTCCCCCACTTTGGTCATTCGAGATCCTGGGGTTTTTTCCTCTATTGTCCCCACAATTAATGCTACCAAACTGTCCTCTTTCAATAACGCACATTGTACCTTAGCATGGCCTCTCCATTCTCTTGTTTCATTGGTATTGGTCTCTGCCACTGCATTCGCTATGAGAATGGGAACATTGACAACTTCCTCCATACTGAGAATTAATTCTTAGTCCACTCCATACTCAAACCAGGCAAAATCCTCCCTATCTGGCATTCTCACATCATTGAGGCTCTCGATGCTAAGAATTTAATCTTATTCCACCTACACACTCCACTGAGACTCTCCATGCTTCTTCATGGCTTATAATACTTTGAAATGGATTTTCTGTTTTGCATTTATTTCTATAATGTGTGCACGGGATATCTCCAATGACCAACTACACTACCTGTACTTTTTTTCTTCAGCTACTGACCCATCCACCCTTCAAAATCATGTATTTTGCTATCAAAGCTTTTACATCACAGTGCTATATTGCAACTTTTACAGTGGTGCAATGCTACAAATTGTCGATTGTCGACCTTCGATATTTCAAAACCCTTATGCCTGACCCTTATTGAATATCCACCATATGACTGAGTGTCATGACCCACCGCATGGCCTTGAGGTGCTAAGCCCTTTAAAATTGTGCCGAGAGCCTTTTCTCCTTCGTATTGCACTTTATCAGAGCTTTTCCTCTATCAGAACTTTATTCACAAATAGACGTATGAAAAAAAATTCTGATTGTCCTTGGCCCTTTTTGTTCTAGCTCCTTTTCACTTTTCCCTTCATAGGATCGAGGGTAGTGACTGGGTGCCATGACCTGAGGCGCTAAGTCTTTTCAGCATTGTGCTAGGGGCCTTTTTCGTTTGTTAAGAGCTTAGAGCCCTTGGTTCTATAAATTCTTCGACCAAGCATTAACCACATCAGAGCCCTTTTATTGGGGATTTCTACTTGTTGTCCATATGCCAGCAACCACAAATCTCTGATCGCTAATTTCCAATATGCCTCTCTATTCAGCCCTTGTCTTTGGTTCCTTAAGACTTGATAACCACCTTCTAGCCCTCATATCATAGCCCTCTAATCTGTGATTCCCCAAGGTGGCCAATGTGCCAACCATCGTAAACCTTTGATTGTCGATCATCGATGTGATGTCATCACTACCACGTGGTGTCTTCTGAGTGGTGGCACATGTCACGAATTTATGGCCCATTAGGCCACCTCAAAACACCAAAACTTCCTACCATGTGTCCCTTTGTACCACCACCTCATGCTGACATCAGCTGCCACTTGGAATTATTGGAAATAATCGGATCCTGCCATGTGTCCACATCATAGATCATCTGTGACTGCCATCTATCTTTATTGGAACCAACTAGATGTCTCCAAGTGTCTTGCCTAATGGAGAGAGAAAGAGGCCTCACCTTCCCTAGGTTTTCAACGGATTCCTTTGTAAATCACTTTTTTTCCTCCCCGGCGATTTTAACAAAGAAACCTCAATCCTAGTTATTTAACTCAATTGGTGTTCGAATTTCATAACATCCCAATGTGTGTCATCTTTGAAAATTCCAAAAAATAATCGTCGATATGGACTTGCCCTCCGATATGCAGGATTATTGATATTTCATTTGTTGATGTGCTAGGACTTCCGATATGCAAGATTGTTAATCTCTAATTAGCGAAATGATTTCATTGTTGCATTGCACCTTGGAGCCTTCGATCACCGATATGTGATATGCCGAGTGTTGGAAATAATACTGAGAGGGGGGGGTGAATCAGTATTATCAAGTCAATTATTTCCTTTTTCAAATCCAGATCATATACGCTACTTCAGTTAGTGAAAACGGCGTATATACGCAACTATGTATGAGGAAACCAGCGTATACCAGGCAAACTTATAATTTACTTTATCTTACAGATGTTGATCATTAATCTGTGTATCAGAATCAAATAGACAGTAACCTGAAACAATAAAATAGAGTAGAAGACAATCACACAAAAGAACACAAGATATAAGGTGGAAACCAAATGTGGGTGAAAACCACGTGCTGCAATTCGTCTCTATCTTCCTTTTAATTAGAAACTTCTTTTTACAATGATTTTGTACTGGTGCAGTCCTTTACCAGTACGCAGGCTGCAACCCGCAGAGAGCTACAACCCTCTCTCGTTCTCCAGCTTCTCCTGGAATGGAGCTACAACCCCCTTAGCTCTTGCACTAGCCAAGATACTAGTACGTAGGTGCTGGCCTACAGAAGGCTACAACCTTCTCTTTCTTCCAGGGACCACGTTTCATAAATTTTCAGACTGGATCCATGAACATCAATCAATCATCAAGATTCAAACAATCTCCTTTTCATTAATTAACACTGAATCAAATAGATACTTCTTCTGACTGTTGTACCCAGAACACAGTAACAGTAGTCACACACCTAATTCTGAACCCAGAATCCTGCAGCAATAAACAGAAGCAGCTAGAACACAGTTTAAGAGAGGTACGCTACTTAAATAACCAGAAACTACATGCATACGCATCTGCGTATGGACCAACCTGCATATACACAGTTTTAATTTACAGAACCTGCATGTATACGTGCCTTCGCTTCACCGAACCTATGTGTATACCTATAAAGGATAATTTAATCATTCAGACATTAGTTAACCCAGATTTTCAGATTTATAGATCGAGCATGCGCCATATATAACAAATCAAAGTTATAGAAAGATATTATTAATCAAGCTTTAAGATTTTTACCCATCAATAGAACTTTTCCTTCTCCTTGCGCTCAGGTTCCTCCTTCATTTAGATTCAAATCTACACCATCACCCAATAACAAATATTCCAGATCTAGCACTTTCTCAGATATTCAATCATTCAGATCATACTTTGCCAAATGATCTCCTTCCTCTTTTATAGTCTTAGCCCTTCCACAATACCATGGATCAAAACGATAACAAATCAATACCATGAACCCAATACTTGGGATCAACACTTCTGATGAGATACCATGGCCCAAAACCATAGGTTCAAATACCAAGGACTAAATACGATGGACTAAAAATAAGTTCTCCCACGTGTATGTTCTTTTCCTTGCATGAAAGTGCATGCATATGCGTACGCGACTTTTTCACAATTAACCCGCGTGTATACGCATATTAGTCATGGTGAACCTACATATATATATTTTTTCTTTTATTCTGGGAGCCTGAGCTGAGATCTGTTACCAGAGAAAGTTGCCATCAAGGACAACACCCATACCATAACGCCAAACCTGTGCCATAATGCCAAAAATCTCCCCCTTTGTACTTGATGGCAACCCCAAGATCCTCAAAGTCATTCTCCCCCTTTGTCATCAAGGGCAAAGGGTTGTGCTCCCCCTGAGGACATGCTGAAAGTTCTTCCCCCTGACTGTAGGCAAGATCTGCAAAAAGGTGTTCTTCAAGAAGAACCATGACTTAAACATCATAAAATACCTTCCTATTACCAAAAGACTTTATACATACATTCATCACCCAACCAAGTGGGGATCATCCACCCAACCAATGGAGATACATCAAAGATTTACATATGACAACCAAATTCATTACATTAATCATCCCAGGCATAGTGGGGAAACCAGAATAGGTCGTTACATGACCTTGACAACAAAAGAAATATATATATGACATAGAGACAAAAAATGTAGAGCAAGACTACAAATATCAGAGGCATCTATAAAACATTATTCAGATCATTACCCATGTTCTCCTTCTGTTCACCTCCTGCACCTGATCCACTAGCTTGTGAACACAAACCAACAGCTTCAAATGAAATGCCAACAATGACTTATGAGAATATTGTCTTCTCCCCCTGAACCTGTGCCAGACGGTCTCTGACAGACCGATATCAGACTATCTTCAACTAGAGTCTGACCCCACTGTCTTCCTTCAAACCTCCATATACGGGACTGTCTCCACATAAACCGACGTATGTACGCGGATCCTCCTTAGGAAATTTGTGTACACCCATTTTTCTGTGAAACAGACAAGTTTCAACAGCAAGATGATGCATCAACTACTCCCAATTTCTATATAAGGTATTCAAATGTCTCTCTTGGCAGTGGTTTGGTGAGAATATCAACAACTTGTTCCTTAGAGGGAACATACTCCAACTTGACCTTCTATTCCAACACTTATTCCCGGAGAAAATGATACTTGATCGGAATGTGCTTAGTCTTTGAATGCATGACATGATTCTTTGAAATTTTGATTGAACTTGTATTATCACATAAGATAGAGATAGGTGGTGTACAAGTGATTTGAAAATCCTGCAAGGTTTGCATCATCCAAAGGAGTTGAGTGCAACAAGATGCAACAACCACATATTCTGCTTCAGCTGTAGATAGATCATTTGAACTTTGTTTCGTGCTGAACCAAGATACTAATCTGGAACCCATAAAGAATGCACCACAACTAGTGTTTTTTCTGTCATCCACGCTTCCAGCCCAATCCGCATCTGTGTAAGCATGAAGTGTGAGATATGTATTTCTAGGATACCATAACCCATAGTTTTGAGTTCCTTGAAGATACTTTAAAATTCACTTCACTGCCTGTAGATGAGTTTCCTTAGGATTTTCTTGAAATCTTCCAACTATTCCCACTACATGCATGATGTCTGGTTGGGTACTTGTCAAATAAAGCAGACTTCCAATCATGGATCTATAGGTTGGTTGATGCACTGCAACTGATTCATCATTTGCACTAAGGCTGCATCCTGTAACCATAGGGGTACATAATGGTTTTGAATCTTCCATGCCATGTTTCTTCAAGATCTGCTTGAGGTACTTGGTTTGAGATGAAAAGATACCGCCTTCATTTTGTTGGATTTGTAGACCAAGAAAATATGTCAACTGTCCAAGCAATGACATTTCGAATTCTTTCTGCATCACCAAGGCAAAGTTTTGACTCATAGCTTCTTCATTGCTGCCAAAGATAATGTCATCTACATATACAACAAGTATTAGCAATTTGTCATTTTCAATTTTTATATAAATATTGATGTTTGCTGATCCTTTTGAAAAGCCTTGTTGTTGAAGGTATTTATCCAAACGATAGTACCAAGCCCTTGGAGCCTGTTTAAGACCATATAGAGCCTTTTTCAGTCTACATACAAGATTTGGATCATTCCCAAGGAT
Source organism: Pinus taeda (assembly GCA_000404065.3). Taxonomy (NCBI): domain Eukaryota; kingdom Viridiplantae; phylum Streptophyta; class Pinopsida; order Pinales; family Pinaceae; genus Pinus; species Pinus taeda. The sequence goes on from APFE030181518.1 coordinate 38,767, forward strand.
GAAACAATCTGGTTGCTCAATGTACACTTCTTCTTAAGTCTCCATTCAGAAAGGCGGATTTCACGTCCATTTGAAATACTTTGAACTTCTAAAACGTAGAGAGAGCAAGGAACATTCTGATGGCCTCAAGTCTAGCAACGGGAGCAAAAGTTTTTTCAAAATCTATTCCTTCTTGTTGAGCATACCCTTTACAAACAAGTCTGGCCTTGTTTCTAATCACTTCCCCATTTTCATTCAACTTGTTTTAGAAGATCCATTTTGTCCCTATGACATTCTTATCTTTTGGTCTAGGAACCAACTCCCAAGTGTTATTATTTTCGATCTTCTCAAGTTCTTCATCCATTGCCTTGACCCAGCATTCATCTTTGCATGCCTCTTTTACATTTTGTGGTTCAGTGGAGGAGAGTAATGCCAAATAGCTTGAGTCTTCTGCAATTGTTCTTCTAGTTTGTGTACCTGCCTCTTTCTGCCCCAAAATGTGAGACTCTGGATGATTCTTCTGAGCATATCTAGATGGAATCTTTTCTTCTATCCTTATCTGTTCCTATGGTGCCTCATGGGTTTCTTCTTCATCATGAATTTGATCTGATGTTGATGTATAGTCCTCATCATCTTCAAAGTCTTCAGAGCTTACCTGCTTGGGAGTGTTTTCTTCTTCATCCACCACTAAATCAATGCTGTCAACAATCCTTCCAAGCCTTTTATTGTAACATTTGTATGCTTTGCTATGAGGAGAATAACCAAGGAGAATGCCTTCATCTGCTCTAGGTTCAAACTTGCCAAGATTTTCATCATTGTTTTTAATATAGCATTTGCTTCCAAAAATTTTGAAATGTTTTACCGAAGGAGTCTCACCATACTAGAGCTCATGAGGAGTTTGAGTGTTGTTCACCCGAACGTTTGTCTTATTGAGAATAACAACTGCAGCAAATGCGGCTTCACCCCAGAAGGTTGCGGGAGTTCCAGACTCATCAAGCATAGCATGAGCCATTTTTTGAACCGTTATGTTCATTCTTTCCACCACTCTATTTTTTTGAGGTGTCCTAGCTATAGATAATTCCATCTTTATTCCATTTTCTTCACAAAAATCGAAAAATTCATTCGAGGTAAACTCCCCACCTCTGTCATACCTGAGGCATTTGATTTTGTGATCTGATTCGTTCTCCACTAAGGCTTTGAATGATTTGAATTTTTCAAAGGCTTCGTCTTTGTGCTTCATAAGTCCTATCCAACACATCCTGGAAAAGTCATCAATAAATAAGATAAAGTATTCTTCTCCTCGAGGTGACCTTTTCCTTGATGGACCACATACATCACTATGGACAAGTTCAAGTGGCCTGCTAGCTGATCCTTCCTTCTCAGGGAAGTTAATTCTGGTTTGCTTACCAAATTGACACGATTTTCGTATTGTATTGTCTGGAATTCTGATGTCTGGAAGACCACGAACTGCCTGGTATTTTCATGCTTTCCTTATCTGAGAGAAACTAAGATGCCCCAATCTTCTATGCCATAACTAGTGTTCATCACTCTTGCTTAGATAGCATTGAGGTTGTCCTTCTTTGAATATGTATAAATTATTTGGAGTTCTTATGCCTTTTATCATTGTTTTTCCTGTATCAAGATCACGAACACTACATCCATTTGATCGAAACACTACCTCAGTTCCTTGATCGCACATCTAACTGACACTCAATAGATTATGCTTTAAGCCATCAACATACATGACATTTCCAGCTTTGACCTTTTCTTTTAACTGAACTGAACCTTTACCTTTTATGAGAGAAGGGGTGTCATTTCCAAAAGAGACCTTCTTCTGCTTTTCTAAGGCACTATATGACTGAAGTTTTCTTTATCACCCGTCATATGTTTCGAACATCCACTGTCGATGTACCATTGATTTTCTTGTCCTTCCGCATATAAAGCTATACCACATCTCTCTAGTTGTGGTTCCTTCATTCTCCATGTTTTGGCACTTGAGGCTTGCTCCTTTTGAGTTGTCTGCCGAAACCTGCTCCTGCATTCAGAATCTTCATGACCAAAGTTGTTACAAATAGAACATTCTATTTCATTTTCAAGAGCAGAAAAGTTATTATAGGTCCTTTTCATGATCCCAGTCATACTCCTCTATTTTTGAGCTTCTCTAGTCATGATAGTTTTGTAGGCAACACACTGAGCTGCTTTGTGTCCAAAGTTATGACAAGAGAAACATTGGCCATTGAAGAAATTCCTGCGATTATCAAATCTACCAGCCAAATAATTGTAGCTTCTATTGACACCCATTCTTGAGGCAAATTGAGAAGGTTTTACTTGTGGCTGGTTATAGCTTCTGCTCATCCTTAAAGTAGATTGACCTTGATTTACCTGGTAGTCTTTGTTCATTCTGAAGGTAAATTGTCCCTGATTTACCTGGTGAGTGGCATTATTCCTTTGCTGTTGATTTTCCACCTTTTCATCTCTCCTTGCTGCATCAATATAACTTTTGAAGGTGGATGGCTTCTGTGCTTGAGATGATTCTTCATTATATCCCAAACCTGTCTTGATTAGTGGAGAACGCTGCACTTTGATAATCTCATCTAAAGTGTTAGATCCTTTAACAAATCTAATATTAAGAGCTTTAGTTTTCTCAATCTCTTTTCTAAGTCCCACAATTTCACATTCTAACTTTTCATGATGTTTTTCCCTTTCAGCTAGTTGAGATTGCAGAGTATCAATAATCATATTTTTCTCTTCTAAACAAAGTTTGAGTTTAGAAATCTCTTTATAAAAATATTCTTCATAAGGAACTTCTTCATCTATAGCATCCATGAAATCATCATCTTCAAAAGTCATTAAAAGTCTAAAATTATTACCTTGTTCATCTTCATCACTATTTGAAAATCCATCACTATCTTCATGAGTGTAATAGCTTTTCTTATTTACATTATGTTTCTTGTTCCATCTAACAGGTTCCTTACCTTTGTCAAGCTTATCTTTATGAGGGCACTTGGCAGCATAGTAACTGACTCTTCCACAAGCAAAACATTTGAAAGGTAACTTACCTCTGAATCTTCCAGCACCCTGTTGAAGGTTCTTGACAAAATTTGGTTCTTCCTCTTCTTCTGATATATGTCCTAAGTCATAGACATCTCCTTTTCCTGAGGCTTCGAATGCGGCTTCTTTTCTGTCTAATGGTCCCCCTTTCCTCATTTCATAAGCGGTTAGAATTTCGTGTAGCTGCGACATGGTAATTTTCTGAAGATTCTCCTTTTCTTCTATTGCAGAAAATTTTGATTCAAACTTAGGAGACAAAGATCTTAGAATCTTTTCAACCACAACAGCCTCTTTTATTTCTTCACCCAAATTTTTCATACAATTAACAATCTCATCTATATGTAGGAAATAGTTATCCACACTTTCATCATTGTACATTCTGAGATTTTCATACTGAATTCTGAGGGTTTGAAGTTTTGTTCGTTTTACGTGTTAATCTCCTTCATATCTTAGAACGATCTTGTCCCATATTTCTTTTGCGGTTTTATACTGCATAACCTTGACGAATTCTGATTGGGATAGACATCCTAATAGAGTATTGACAACCTTTGCAGTTGTTTCAAACTTCTTCTTCTTAGCGGGATCTGTAGGAGTTGCTGATGGAAAAGTGTACCCTGTATCTATGATATCCCAAGCTTCTGTACCAAGAGATTGAAGATAGGTTGTGACTCTTACCTTCCAATAGACGAAGTTGGTCCCATCAAAAATTGGTGGCCTGATCGATGCTTCTCTCTCGTAGTTGTTCATGATGATAGATCTTCCTTCAAGCGATCAAGCTTCTTCTGAAGGACCTGCTCTGATACCAATTGTTGGAAATAATACTGAGATGGGAGGTGAATTAGTATTATCAAGTCAATTATTTCCTTTTTCAAATCCAGATCATATACGCTACTTCAGTTAGTGAAAACGAAGTATATACGCAACTATGTATGAGGAAACCAGTGTATATTAGGCAAGCTTATAATTTACTTTATCTTACAGATGTTGATCATTAATCTGTGTATCAGAATCAAATAGACAGTAACCAGAAACAGTAAAATAGAGCAGAAGAAAATCACACAAAAGAACACAAGATATAAGGTGGAAACCCAATGTGGGTGAAAACCACCTACTGCAATTCGTCTCTATCTTCCTTTTAATTAGAAACTTATTTTTACAATGATTATGTACTGGTGCAGTCCTTTACTAGCATGCATGCTGCAACCCGCAGAGAGCTACAACCCTCTATAATTCTCCATCTTCTCCTGGAAGGGAGCTGTTATAGCTCCAAATCTCGCTCTTATGGTTTGTGATGCTAGACTCATGGCCTAGGGCAAACCCTCCTTCCAGACCTGGTCCTAAAATTTAAAAAACAGTGTTTTATCCCTTATACGCGACATTGCCCTGAGTTAAACGCATGTATACGCGGGTGTGTGTATACCCAACCCATGTATATGTATTAAAACACTTAACAAAATATAAAACTCCTTATTTTTGGGCGGAGATCGTGGGTTTTACCTGCTGATCACCTATTAGTGCCCATGGCCCAACTGTTCCCAACCAACTCCCAACTAAAAAACTACTTTGGGAGGGGTATAAAAAGACCTCAAAGGGAAGGCCTAAGGAGGAGAGAAGAGAGAGAAAGGTTATTATGCTGAGATTTTTCCCCTGACCAGGTCTGAAGTCCCTTGTGCCTTCTGCAGCTCCCCCATTTGTACGGGAAACCCTTGTTTCCTTGTGTGTTGATGTTCATCCACCATTTATGACATCATGGAGTAAGGCATGGAAGGAGTTTGTTAAAGGCTTGAGGCTGGAATGGATCTGGAAGGAAGCTTTTCTTGGAGCCTGCTGAAGGTGACTCAAGTGAAATTATTCCTTTTATGTACTTTATTTGTCTATAATAAAAGAAACACATGTATTGGTTCCCGATATAAATCCTCTTTATGTTTATGATATTCATGTTGGAATATATATGTAAATGGTTGTTTGGATTTCATGACTAACTACCTTTATTTATAACATGAAGATGGTTTCTTTAGAAGGTTTTGTCCATATACTGCTGTGTTCTTTGGAATTGGTTGTTTTGCAGGACAAAATATAAGAAGGGAACTCCAAGAAGGGTTTGGACCCTAAGGACCTTCTCAAACATAGGACCTAAGGTACGTCCCCTTTACAATAGAATTTGCTTATAATAGCATAATGGCTGTGTGAATGTGTGTTTCTTTGAATAGATAACTTTCAGTCTGCTAGGGTTTCAACCCAAAAATCCCTAGGGGAACATTTCCCTCCAATAAAATTGGTGACTCCGCTGGGGACAACACTCTTGATGTTCCTAATTTGGGTGTTTTCAATCCAATCAGGGCTCAGCTGCCTGTTTGCTTGCTGTTGCTGTCTGGTCTGTTTTTGAACTTTAAGCTTTGCCAGTTTCTTCAGTTTGTTTTTTATTTTTCTTGAAACCTTTTGTATACTTTGTTTTTCTTAGTTACAGAGGCGTATATACGCATGTTTCTTTAAGTGAACCCGCGTATACGCAGGTTTCGTTAGTTACAGTAGCGTATACACGCAATCTGTACATCAGTACAGTCGCGTATATCTTGCAATTTTCAAGATTGGTAAATATTTTTGAATCTGAAGGTCTGTCTGGTAGTTTGAGTCAGTCTGAAACAGTCATTTTCCAGTATCAGTTGTTGTTTTTACAGCGAGCATCTTGTTCTGAATTCTCTCTGATTATAAGGAGTATTGGTCTTGTTTTTTGTTATTGCAAGCGTCATCGTTTCTTGTTCAAGCACGCAAGATTTCTTGTTTGGAATCTTGGCTGCTCTGATTCATCAGGGTAGGGAGATTGATCTCAATCTTCGTGTCAAATCTTGCTTTTGGTGAATTTTTGTTTGCTTGACAAAACCGCTTTTGTGACCATCCGCTTCTTTGTTTCATGAAAGTTGTTGATTGGCACTTTCTTGAAATTTGTCTTTTTGATCTTTTTGGTTATTGTTGCCAAAGCTTTCATTGCTACTTTTGATTGTTAAGAGCATCCTTAAACACGTCTCTTTTTGTTGAATTTTCATCCATTGTGTGGTGTCAATTTCCAAAAGTGTTTGTTGGCTATTCTTCAATCACAAGTTTCAGTGTTGTTGGGAGCAATTTTGAAAAGACTTTTTTGTTGTTGCTTTGAAGAAAACTTTTTGAAAAACTTAGTTTTACTTTCTTGAACTTGGTTTTCATTTGGTTTCCTTTTAGTGAATGAAAGTGCTTTATGTTTGTCTTAGAACTTGTTTTTAGTGTTTAGACGAAATGAATGGTAGCATCTCATATTCCATTTAGAAATTTTAAGTGGCAAGATAAAGATTGATAAGCAAGCAACTTTAATTTCTTGTTTTTAGAAGTAGTTTCGAATCTTGCATCGGCATATATTTGTTGCATTAGGATAGATTTGCATACCTTTTTAGGCATCCATAAATTTGTTAGCTTTTGTGAGTGTGAAGCGTGAATTAACGAAAAGAGAAGAATTTTTTTTTATTAGAAGTTCCTCTGAACCCTATAGAAATTGCTTTTCATCGAAAAACGAAAAAGTGCATGTGCATGTAGTTAAGTTTTTATTAATTTATTGTGCGTAAAAAAACACCACTAGTTTCACTTCCGTTATCCCGTGACTTAAAGAACAACCTATTTTAAAATCAAGCGCTAACTAAAATTCACTAAATTTTTTCGTTTAAGTCAGTTACACCAACAAGTTTAGGATTTTAGGGCCTTGGATTAGGTGAGCGGAGAGTTAAGAGTCCAAGGCCATATAAACATCAAACATAGGAGTCTGAATAGAGAGTGAAAATCCAATAGCGTTAGGAAGACCAAGAAAGCTCTGGATCTGGGAGTTAAGCATGAGGGTCTGTGAAGACAGGGAAGAGAGATACCCCCTCTCCTACTTGTCCGAACTTACTCACGACTGTTACGCCTGGCTTCTGCGACGAGTTGGTATCCATAGTTGCTACTCCTAGGGATCTACACAGGTGGCTGCAGAGGGGAATCCCGTGGCACCTGAGGTCGACGTTGCATCACTCTTGATAGTACTACTGGAGGGCACCCTTGCGCAGCTTGGGGGCTTGCAGCGGCGCAGGTTGTTGTTAGGAGGTCAGAGTAACTTCCTTTGATACCTTCGCTGATAGGACTGGGCCCTCATCATCCCAGACTATCTTCGGAAGGCCCCTTAATTCACTTTCTTGTATTTTGGTGTCCCGTCCTAATCACCCGGAGTGGAAATACTTGGAAGTTGTTTGAATGGCTGTTATCTTTAGGGACTTTATAGTGTGTGCTCTATGCTCTATGCTCTTAGTTGGCCTAGCTTTCAATTTTTTGAGTCTTTAGTTAGATCATAACAAAAAATTCAAAGTGGCTGACTAATCTCCTAGACGGTCTCGAAGCCTTCGTGGTCTTTCACCACCAATTTTAGAGCCTTCTCCTAGAAGGCGCAGAGGGAATACTGCTGGTGGGTTTCATCCCACGGTAGTTGACGCATCGGGGATTGATCCTCCTCTCGGGGGCATTAGTGTTCAAGCAAGGTCTGGCACTTCCGAACAAGAGAGGGACACTCCAGTCCTTTCTCGAGTTCTCTTTCAAGCGGAGAATAACATAGAGGTAGAAGAACTCTCAGAGTCGTTAGCGGCTCCAAATTCTCCACTACCATCTAGTCATCCAGACGTATTACAATACGTTGGGACTCCGACTCATAGACCGTCAAGTCCAGGTTATGCTACGCGTTTACCATCGATGACCACCACTGGAAGCATGGCTTCTACGACAAGTGCTGCAACCATGCAGACTCCGACATCGGTACAAGGAGGAGGAACGATTTCCATCTCCTCTGCTTCTTTGTTTGGATCTTTTGCTAGCACATATTTAGTTGGGTCTACCTCCATTCCGTCCACGAGTGGAAATGCCCAAACCAATGCTTTTGGTTCTGGATTCTTCCCATTTGGCACCCACTCACACGGTATTCCATCAGTTCCGTTTAGTGCCGCTACATCCATGATGGGTGGATCAGCTCCATTCCAGGGTTTTCCTTTTGGAAGTGGTCATATACCACATTCCAACCCGATGATAGGATCCATGCCTTTTTCTTCTGTAGGACAAAGCAGTAATCCTTTCCAAGGTTGGACTAACCCTGAGGTTAGTGGCGCGGGAACTAGGAATCCGTTTATTGGCCAACAAGGGAATAGGTCGTACTCCACGGTTAGTTCGTTTCAAAGTATTCCTACCTTAGCTTCGGCTTGGAATCCATATCAGGGGTTATCAACTCCTTATAATCCTTTAGGAGGAAACTTTGCTGGTTATGGAGGCTTTTGTGGCTGGAGTTGGTCAAACTCCGAATTTTACTGGATCACAAGGCTTGCCTTTTGGTTCAGCCGGTTCTACTGGTTACTTCGGGCAGCGTGGTGCCTTCCAAAATCCAGGACAATCTTTTCAGAACATTGGGAGTTCCGCCCAGTCTGGGTGGAATCCCTAAGGTCCTCCTAGGCTTCCGTTTCTGGCAACATTGAACTTGCCAGATCTCACTAAGTTAACAAACAATCCAATCAAGTACAATTCGGCCTAGCCTCCAGTACCGACCAAACTCGCTTCGGAAATTCCAAAATTTGAATGGAAGAGTGGTGAAGACCCAGGCGACCATGTAACCACATTCCATTTGTGGTGCTCATCTAACTCCCTAATCGATGATTTGATTAGGTTGGGACTTTTTCAGCGCACCTTGACTAGTAATGTGGCCAAATGGTATATAGAGTTGCTAGGGGGTAGCTTTACATCTTTCGCTGACTTAGCCAATATTTTCCTAAATCATTTCCAGTTACCTGTCCGTTATGATGCCGGAACTGAACTTCTGGCCACTTTTCGTCAGGATAAGGAAACTCACATTTCTGACCATATTCAGGAATGGAGATGGAGAAAGAGGCTCATTAAAGCCGAAATCCCTCCGGAGTACCGTCTCGAATGGTTTTTGAAATCTTTACAACCCAAGATCTCCAAAGATGTCTCCATGTCTGGAGTTTATTATGAGGCAAGCCATTTTTAGGGCCTAGCAATTAGAATTGATCTACTCTCAGTCTGGGATTCTACAAAAATACTTGCCAGATGCTGTTGGGTCTAAGGTTGACATAGCTAAGTTGAAGCCAGGTCCCCATGCGGATGGTATCGTTGGGTCGGTAGACACAACTACCGTGAACTTGTTGAACCAATTGCAACAGTTGTCTTTACAAACTGCTTCTAACAACCAAGTCACATTGTCTAATTCCCCGGCTTCCCAAACTTCTTCAATTAATGTCGTCCAATCTGATAACCCTAAAGGAAATGAAAATTCCAATAGGAAAAAGAAAGGATGAGGTAAGAAAAAGAACCAGGATGGGAAGCCTGATGCAAATAAATCCGGCAACAACGCTGGTGGTGGTAGAAATGAGTCTAGAAAGAAAGTCAAGTTTCCATGCAAGTTGTGCAATGGAGACCATTTAACTCATCTCTGCCCCAAGATTCAAGATGCTCAGTGCTTGTTAGGGAAACAAGGGACTTCTAGTTCTCAAGCTGTGTTAACCAACCCTTTTCCCCAAGGGCAGCAAATGCTTGCTGGCGCGAGCTCAAACCCTGGTACCTCCGCAGGGGGCAACCAGGAGGGCGACAAGTCATCAAATGTTTTCATGATGGGTTCTCACGCTAATGTGGCCACACAGTCACTTGATTATGGTGAAGGTGAAACTTCCAAGGGTAAATTAGTTCCTGAAACTAACAACCCACTTTATAATGAGCGACCTTCTGTTGAGACTATACCACGGGTACTGAAAGGTTCCGCTAAATGTGCGACTATCAACCCTAATATTAGGGCAGCCAAAAATTACTCCATTGTTGAGGATTTGGCTCAGAGTCCATGTGCTATGTCCGCTTTAGAGGTTCTCCAGTCATGTCCTGCTCAAAGAAGTGCCTTGCTATCGGCAATGGGGGCAGTGGATCCAAGTAATTCCTTAGCTCTCACTTTTGATATGAATAATGTCAAAAAGAGACTTCCTCATCACATGGCTTTCCAGATAAAGTCTACCTACCAGAAAATGAATATTTTTCGGACGGTTATAGATGAGGGAGCTTCCACGTGTGTCATGTCTATGTCATGTTGGAAGGCTATTGGATCACCGTCGGTTGTTCCTTCACCTACCCTCTTGAAAGTGTTTGATGGTCATTCTCATAGGCCATACGGGATTATCCCGGCCTTTCCTATATGTGTTGGAGGAAAGGTCGTTAATATTGAAGTAGAGGTCATAGATACTAACCTAGACTACAATCTCCTCTTAGGAAGGAACTGGGTATATGAAATGGAAGCCGTTGTTTCGACTCTGTTTCGTGTCGTTTGCTTTCCTCATGAAGGGAAAATCGTTAAGGTTGACCAATTGGACTATTCTCCATTTGATCCTCGAGTAACTTCTAACTCTACTGTTCCCTTTGTGGATAACCCCCGTTCGCATATTGAGAATTTAGGAGTCGGAATGTACTCTTTATTAATGGGTACGTTTGATCTTTCCCCTCCTACGGCTAGAATAGGTACAATTTCATCCTCCAGGGACCCTTTACGGAGAGAGTTTGTTCAAACTCCTTATTCTTTGGATCCTTGAACCTTAGCTTCATCTGTGACCACATCAGATGACGATAAGGTGGGTGGAATAGAATCTCTTATGTCTGTAGTAGAACCTAGATGTGAATCTATTGATAACTCTGTAGATAACCATTCTACTCCTTCCTCTTGGAAAGAGATAGATGGTAATGTGGCTCATATTCGGACCTTTGATTCCACCTCTGCATCAGATTGCTCGGATATTGTTTTTCCATCGGATGAAGTGATATTCGAAGCAATTATGGCTGTAGATCGACCTTTGGAAGATTTATATCACCGGTCACACTTTTATTCCCCTGTGCATGAAGTTGAATCCAGGTCCTCCAGTCCGAATAGCGATGTTTGTACGACTCCTTTGGCTCCAACACAGTTATTCGCTGAAGGAAGTATATTGATTGGTTCAATAATAGTACCTATAAAAATCCCTAGGAGCAAGTTGGCGGAGCCCCCCGACGGGCTCTACCTCAGGAAGTACTTTGCTTAGTTTTGGCCAAGCAATGGCTTCTTTGTACTTTATGTATATTTATACATATATCATCGAGATTTTTTGATATCAGCACTTTTTGGTCTGCTGTGGCAGGCGTTGATGGATGACTTGGTTTATTTTGGGTTCGCCGATGGTGCTAGTCGGCACACTCGGAATCTCGCTTCCGCAGCTTGGGTACTTTATTATCCAACTGGTCAATTGATGGTATCAAGAGGCATATGCATCGGTGCTGCTTCAAACAATATGGCTGAGTATACTACTGTTATTAATTTATTATCCGAGGCAATCTCTTATGGGATTGACTCGCTGGTAGTGTATCTTGATTCTCAATTGATAGTGTCACAATTAAATAACATTTATCGGGTAAGGGATCCATGTTTATATCGCCAGTATTTAAGGGTGAGGTTGTTGCAAAGATCATTTACTTATATTAATTATTTGCACATTCCAAGATCTCATAATTGGTTAGCTGATTCTATCGCTAATCAAGCATTAGACTAGCACATCAATCATTCATCACAATAAAATCAAACATCAAAAAGTTGAACTGTATATATATATATATTATATATATATATATATATATATATATTATATATATATATATATATATATAATATATCATAAAGTGTCTCGAGTGTACATATGTGTGTCCAAAAATATACAAAATTGGGACTCAAATGCCCATAATCATGTCCGACATATCTAATGCCCCAACTCAGGATGATCGGCTAAGTATGTAACTATCACATTGGCCACACACTGAAAAGTGCGAACCCAGTCACGTGGCATGCCAACCACATGACGCTGCATATCCTCAGGAAGGTCCTCTATGGCAGCCATCAGTACTCAGCAGCTCAGTCTCGCCAAGTGTCGTTGGACGTTGTGTAGAGTCTGTTCTGTATCAGCAGCCGCCTCTTCGGCTCCTCGGCCGCGCCGTCCATGCCGCGGGAACCCATCTGGTCGTACCGGCCCAATGTCTGAAACATGATCATCATATCAGTCATTTGAATCTCATCAAAAATATTTTTCAAAATTCATCATTATATTTGAAAAATCCAAAAAATCATAAAATGAAAAATTCTTACCAATCTCGCCCCATGCTGCGTTCGGTGGTAACGCTAGATCAGGATCTCCTCGGAAATCCAACCCAGCATAGGGGTAGTCATCCACGACGATGATTTGCTGATCCCACCAGGTGAAGAAGTCATTGTCGAAAGCAGTCCTTGGGACCTCCCCACCCCCCCGACGTTTCATCAGATCAGCCCACTGGCCCATGCGTGGATCGTGTGGGGTGCTGATGGAAACTGCTACCCTGGGGCGGAGTGCGGGAACCTTCTCGAAAAATAAAGTACATAGGATAGTCCGATATCCAAAGTTTTTGGTCTATCCCCTCCTGATAGAAGTGAGCTGGTTCTTCATGTTGGCCAGAAGAGGAGTAGACCAGTCAAACACAGTAGTGAGACAGTCAACTGCCACGCTCATGGTCAGCCGTGATGCCTGATGCAGAGAGGACGATCTGTTCACTCAAGCTATGGTGAACAGGATTATCCTCAACGATAAACTCGCCACATGTGTGATGGAAATTTGGCTCCCAACCTTCTTGGGATGTCCCGGGCAATATATCAGTACATAGTCCTCTATCGTGAGACTGCTCTGTGTCCTGCCCCAGGAATGTACTACCTCTCCCCTTCGGGAAAGGCCCGTGATGAAATAGATATCCTCCACTTCTACCCTGAGTGGCATCTGATCAATCATAAAGGCTTCCTCCTCGACGTCCCAATAATCAATGAGCATCTCAAGCAGACGTGTGTTTGATTTCATATTCGGCAGTTTGAAGAATTTAAGAAAACCGCATCCCCGTAGGGCATCTAAAGCTTCTGGACTGTTCATAACTTCATTATCCACCGTTGAGTGCTCTCTTTCATGCCACGTAACAGGCATTCTGAGAAAAAAATGATTTGTAACCGTTAGTTTTTGTTTAAAAATTGTTCGCGGCGTATACGCGGGTCCCTGTGCACACAGTTGCGTATAGGGCCCGCGTGTACGCGGGTTTCATATTACCAACCTGCGTATATGATGCGGAGAAATTTTGGGAAAAAAATTCAACGGTGAAACATTAATCAAAAATCTTAAAACCAGTCACAATCAATTGCAAGCTAAGTATAAGAGTTACCTGGAGGTTTTTGACGAATTTGAACGGTTGAATCTGGCTATGGGAAGTTTGCTCCTTTTGCTCCAAATCCTTTGCTCTCAAACTCAAATGGTAAAAATGGTGACTCCAAAATTCTTTTTATAAGTTTTTAAATGCAAAATTTTTTCAAAATTTTATTTTGTTTGGTCTCATGTGACTTTTAACTTGGGAGCTTGGAATGTCGAGAATGGTTTGTTTTTCAGGACATTTTGGACGTTTTTCAGTTTCGAGATGGTTCCATGACTGCTGACTCGTCACGGTAGGTATCGTTTTCTCACTGGCATATAGGTTAGGGACACCATTTTTCTATTACATTATGCATACTAGTCTCCATTTGCCAATACATCTTCCATAGGGTCGACCCCATCGTGTTATGGTTCGTAAGCCATCTTCACTCGCCGATTCTTTAAATCATGACACGATGGTAGAGCCATCCTTTACATGGGCATCGTAGTTAGCACCTCACTGACATTTGTTTCCCATGCTGCTCCTATTTGAGGAGGCTCGGGAGTCCTCTTTAGTCCCGCCATGACTTATGCGTTGAAGACTCATTCCTCTTAGCTTCTTCGCTTTTTTTTGGCCTTATACCCTAGAGGCTCCTTTGTGTTGAGTTGTACTACTGCATTGCATGTTGACTACTTGCACCTTTTGGCCCAGAGCCGGCTTCACTTGGACTCGTTTTTAAGCCAACTTTTGACCATGATGACTGCAAAATCAACCTTGCATACCTTTGACTTCTGCAACTTGACACACCTTGACCCATGAAAGGAACACACCTTTGAGTGTCACTGACCAGTTTTTACCTCCCTGCATTGAGCATAGGAACGTTCCATTCCCAGGAACTAGATCGTCTGTTTCACCGACACTCGTTCTTTCCACTATACCATAGCATTCTTTTATTCTTTTTCAAGCTTAACAGAAAAAGAAAAAAAAAATATTCCAAAAAGAGTGGGAACGAGACAATAATTCCATTTATTGTTGGCAGCTAGAGTCAGTCGTGTCGCCCTTGAACAAAGCACTCAAAACACAGTCTCCTCCATTTGGGCAGGATTTAGTTTGACTTAGGTACGCCTTAACCTTGTTATTGAGTCAGTTCTCCCCCGATTGGTTATCTCTTCCAATCATATGGAGGGTTCGTTCATGCCTCCTGCATGAAAAACTTATACAGAGTCATCATATGCTGCCACATAGTCACATTGAGTCATGATTTTGTTCAAGGGAAGTTAGCCTGAGTCGGCCTTTCTGCAGTGTCTCTTGACTCATTTTTTAGTCGGCCATCCCTGGTTGTCAGTATCATGTCTATCATCGCATCATCTATATTGGTCCTTTACTCATGCCGGTTTGAGAAGGTCCCCATTGACTTCTTGCTGGCGGGTCTTGTCCTTATCAACGACAACATCTTGCTCCGAGGACAGGCATAGAGCTGCACCCTAGCCCTATTTTCATTATTGATAGGTCACCTTGTGCTCAACATCGATCAGTATCATGGGTCTTTGACTGAGTGGTTTCCCTTGTGTTCGACATCAGCTTACATTATCACACATTGGGATTCGTGCAGTACCTTGGTT
>APFE030181526.1:0-15063 GCA_000404065.3 Pinus taeda
TGGAGTCTCTAGCCTCTATATAGGCCTCATATATACAATACCATGGGTCATTACCATGGTTCCATCATACCATCAAACTAATACCATGGGCCCATTACATTATTACTAACTACTTGTGGTTACATGATATGGATTAACCACCTTATTTATTACTACGGCCCATCCCATTATTACATTATTACCTTGGGTACCTCCCTTGGTACCCCATATTATCCCCCCTAGGTATATAACATTCCACCCCCCTAAGCATTATTTGTCCCCGAAACATGGGAAGAACACAAATAATAAGATCTACTCAAAATAGTAGTCCACTGGTACCATGCACATGCATCTAGCCATCCAAGAGAAAAGTGAACCATCGATCTCGCTGGTGCCTCGCTCACTTGATATGGAAGTTGACCGTGGCAGCTCTTCTGTGTTGATGTGTAGTATGTGGATCTTCGCTCCTCTCTATCTTCCCTGCGGGGGTTGTTGTCCATGTGGCTAATTGGTTGCCATCTTGATGGTTGTTTTCTTGCGGGGTGATGTGGGTGATGATATGTTAACGTTTTAACCCACTGTGTTTTTTTCTTTAATTCACCCTGTTGTGGTGCCTGTTGTGGTGTCTTCTTTTCCAATATGACTTCAACCACTGAGCCCTCCTCTGATGTATCAACACTTGTAACATTTTCTGCTTCAGCCTCTGTTTGTGTTTGATTGTCTATCATCACCGGCTCATCATCTAATATGTCAGACCCTGGAACATCTTCTGTTTCAGCCTCCTTGGACTCTACCTGTTTTTTAATGGAGATATCCTGTAATGTAATTTTCTTCTTTTTATACCAGAGCTTCAGGAATTTCTTCTGCACATTAATATTTATAGTACCCACTAATTCCATCCAAGGGTATCCCAAAACAACATCCATGTTATCCATATCTTAAGCATAAAAATCACCATGAAACACATACTTATCCATAGAAAGTTTCAAATCCTTATAAATTTGAACATCCTTATCATCAACTTGTGTATTTTCAATATGTTTTGCTGGGACTTGCAATTTTTTTGCCAAATTAACATTGATAAAATTATGTTTACCACTAGGATTGATAGAAACAATGACCTTCTCTTTCTGAATCAATCCATAAACCTGCAGTAAGGATATACTAGTAGGAAATAGCCCCTTATGTGTTTCATTCTTCTTTTTTCTAGCCTGAGACCATTTGTCCAAAAGGACTTTTTCAAATTCTGCATCTGAAAGTTTGGTCAACTGCTTCGGGTCAAGTGATTTCCACCACCATGTGGAAGCCTCATCTATTAAAAATAACCACACTTTACCCCTCCAATCTGTCTTAAACATACCCTTTAGATCCTTTATGAATTCTTCAATAGTCGGACCATCATCTTTTCCTATAAAAAATTCCTTGCTATAAGCCATGAAGGTTTGAAAAAATCCACTTACTTGGCTAAAATTTGATAATGTCACAGTTTCGTCAATATTGCTCAGAATCCTTATTATGACATGTTTTTGGAAATGGAACAACCATTCTGTATCTGCCCATGTGATAGAAATCCTGATTCAGACACTAGAATTTCAGATCTGCGCTGCTCCTCTCCTGCCGTCACCCAAAATTTCTAAAAAAAGAGCTGATTTTAAATCAGTGATATCTCCCTCATCCGGACTCCGATTCGCCTGATTGTTTTTTTGAAATTGGGTGTTTTTTCACAAAGATTCCAGATATGCAATTAGATCTTGCATATCTTGTACCAGGACGTCTAGATCTGCGCCACAAACGTGCTGCCCGGAAAAATTAGCTGCAACCCAACTGATTTTTAGATCAGCGATATCTCCTTCATCCGGACTCCGATTCGACCGATTGTTTTTTTGAAATCGGCTATTTTTTCACAAGGAATAAAGATCTGCAATCAGATTTTTCAGATCTTGAACCAAAACATACAGATCTGATCTGCAAACTCGCCGCCCTTGAAATCCTGCAAAAAGTAAAAAAAAAAAAAAATTCCACTTTTGTGCCCAAGAAAGTGCTCTGATACCACTTGTTATGCTTCTTTACCTACAAAGCAATACCAAACCAAGAATATGCGCGGAAAAATACCGAGAACACAGAATATGTTAAGAAAATATACCCAGGACGCAGAATAGCAAAGATTTTATTACTCAAAGAGAAATGTTCACAGGCCTCTTCGAGGGGGCAACCTCCAATAGAGCAGAGCTCGATTACAAAAATAAGACACGATGCTCCTCGCAGGGAGTTTCTATCCTTTATATATGACTCCTACATGTAATACCACGGGCCAATACCGCGTATTACTAATACCATCTATCTAATACTACGGACCATTTGCAACTAACTGTGGTTCCTTTATTAGTTGCGGATTAACCACTTACAATTATTAATATGGGCTTTATTGACTCTTGACTATGACGTGGTCCCATTACATAGATAAGGGGGTTAGGTGGGACCCTAACATCTATCTAATACTACGGACCATTTGCAACTAACTGTGGTTCCTTTATTAGTTGTGGATTAACCACTTACAATTATTAATATGGGCTTTATTGACTCTTGACTATGACGTGGTCCCATTACATAGATAAGGGGGTTAGGGTGGGACCCTAACACATAGCTCTAGTGTTCAGATTAAAAGATGACTTCCAAATAACACCTTTGCGAGGTGGCCGGATGACAGACTCACTATTACGATGCTCGATATGGAGCAGAACAGAACTAAATGGAGTAGAAGTAGAAGGATTATTGGTGGCTTATTTCTCCATGGTCTACTTAGACATGGTTTGATAGTCCTTAGTTCAAGTAGTGATAGAGATAGGTGATGAACCTTGCATCATGAAAACTTGGGAACCTGAGGAAGCAGAAGACTGAGGTTGGTCTACCAACTCAGTCTGCTATGGTGGAAAGGGCTCTTTTAGGACAACCGGATTCCCTTTTAGTAAGAAACTAACTTCACATCATCATGGACGATCCTTAGTGTAATGATACTCCTCACAGATGAGGCAAGGATATTTCGGCTTTCTTCTAGAAGCATCATCAACAAAGGATTTAGGAGGGTCCTGTTTTTGGGCATCGACTTCAGCCTTACCTTTGCCCTTTTTTTTACCCTTAGAGGTCTTATCTACTGCGGTAGACTGGACAACATGTACCTTAGAGGTTTTGCCAGGACTGGATAAATTGTTGGAGGGATTATTGGAACTAGTGTTCGAGACATATGTCTACTTCGAAGACGATTTCACGCAAGTCTAAGACATGGAACAAATTACATTGTCAAGTGGTCTATTCAGCGACTTTACTGTTGTCAAACCTAATGATGGTCTCAAAGAATTAGCTAACATCTCATACAATATTCCAGATTGTGAATAGACCAAGTTTAAATACTACGCATGGGTGATAACATTGTCTTCAGTAACACATCCACCCATAGTTATGTCTTTAGAATTTTTTTTGACAAATGATTTCGTGAACCTTTCGGTCAACAACTCATCAATAATCTCAAACTTGATGAGGCGACGCTGACGTCTAAATTCATGGATATGATCAAAAATGTGGGTCATGGTTTCTTTGTTAAGGGACGTAAGAAAATGAGTGCTACTTTCATACCGAACTGACAATTAGAAATGAGTGAGGAAATCCATGGCGAGAGAGTTGAAATCACCGTAGGTCTAGGGTACACTTGATACTTCCCTATCATAGGCTGCTCATAAGCATTGTACATGGTGTACATATTATAAGGTTGCTAGACCTATTGATCCTAGATATAGGGAGATTGGCCATGCTGCTACAGGGGTTGACCTTGACCTTGAAAGGGCTAGCCTTGCTGATACACATATAAAGCTTGTTTCTTCCAAGGCTGACCTTGTTGCTGTAAAGGTTGACTTTGCTGTTGTAAAGGTTCACCTTGCTGCTGCAAAGGTTGGCCTTGTGAGGGAAAAGGTTGCGAGAACTGTTCAACAAACTGATTTTGCAGCTGCAAAAGTTGTTGTGACTACGGAAAAGGTTTCCCCTGCAGTTTTAATAGTTGCCCTTTTTGTTGCAATGCTTTCCCATGATACTTCCCTGTCATAGGCCGCTTATAAGCATTGTACGTGATGTACATATTATAACGCTACTAGACCTCTTGATCCTCGATGTAGGGAGATTGGCCATGCTACTGCAGGGGTTGACCTTGACCTTGCAAGGGCTAACCTTGTTGATACACATATAAAGCTTGCTGCTACCAAGGCTGACCTTGTTGCTACAAAGGTTGGCTTTGCTGTCGTAAAGGTTGACCTTGCTACTACAAAGGTTGCCCTTGCGAGGACAAAGGTTGGGAGGATTGTTGAACAAAGTGAGTTTGCAACTGCAAAGGTTACTGCGACTGCGAAAAAGGTTTCCCTTGCAGTTGTAATAGTTTCCCTTGTTGTTGTAATGGTTTCCCTTGCTGCTGCGAAGGTTTCCCTTGCTCCTCCGATGGTTGTCGTTGTTGCTACAAGGGTAGCTAGACAATTCCTAGGGTTATACCTTGAGGGTATTGATACTTGCCGAATTGGATCTAGCCATATCCACCAGGAATAGTAGATTAACCAAGATGAACATAAGGTCTAGCCTAAGGAATGTAAGGTGGATTAACCAAGGCTTGCGAACCATATAAAAACCAACAATATGGCAACAAATTAGCCACAAGGACAACAACCCCTGCACGATAGATAGAGAGGTGCAAAGATCCAACCACATCACATCAACATAGAGGAACTGCCAGGATCAACTCCTGGCTCAAGTGAGCAAGGCACGGGATAGATTTAGTAATCACCTGTCTCTAGGATGGCTAGATGCACGTGCATGGTACTAGTGGACTACTCTTTTGAGTAGATCTTATTATTTGTGTTCTTCTTATGTTTTGGGGATGAAACATGTCTAAGGGGGGTGGAATGTAGTATACCTAGGGGGGATATTATAGGGTACAGAGGGAGGTACCCAAGGGAATAATGTAATAATGTGATGGGCCATAGTTAACAAATAAAGTGGTTAACCTCCATCATGTAAGGAACCACAAGGAGTTAGGAAGCCCATTGTATTAGATACATGGTATTGACAGACCCATGGTAATGACCCATGGTATTGTATGTATGAAACCTATATAGAGGTTAGAGACTCCCCACTAAGAGATGTCAAGGATTATTGTATTTAAAAGCATATTTCTTGTGGATTGTTCTCCTTCATTAAGGAGTGATTGTATGGTGTCACCCTACCTCAAGGGTTGATATTAATAAAGATATCAAGTTTATCTATTTATCTCTTGTTATTTCTGGGTATATTTGCTTTATCATATATGTACAGGTCAGATCCACTATATCTCATGAACCCATAAGGAAAGAACATAGTGTTCATGCACATGTAGAAGGATAATTGAGCCATGAAATTCATTTCCATGGAGGTCACCAATATTTTAGTCACCGGACACCCAAGCTAGACATGTACAAAATTGATGGATCTAACGAGGTGGTATGGGTGACATAAAAGGAACAATATTTTTTCCTTAACAATATCTGGGAATATGACACTAAAATAAATGTGGGAGCTCTTTACTTGGACTAGGAGAAGCCTTTTACTTGGAATGTTCCATCAGTGGCTTTGAGGAAGCTATCCAAGCCCATGTCCGAATGCATCACCCAACTACTTGGTTGGAAGCATTCAACAAGGCCTTAGAGGTAGAAGTGGATTTAAATGCCCAATCCAATCGTACAAATTTCATCACATGGGCACATCCCACCTCAGCTATGGGACACACCCAAACATTTAAGGTTCAAAAAGTGTCTCCGACAAAAATGTCTGAAAGACGGAAACAAGGAATTTGCCATTATTTTGATGAAAAATACTCTTCGGGACATAAATGCGAGGAACCAAAATTCTTTTAAATTGATGTTACTGAAAACAGTTCCATTAATGAAGCTCCATACACTAAAGTGACTGAGGAGGAAGAGGATGAACCCCTAACTAACTTCGACACTAATAATCTAGCTACACGAGATGAGACAATCATCTCACTCCATGCCATGGCTAACATCTTTTCTCCCCAACCTCTCAAAATCTGAGGTTTTATTAAACATCGGCAAATAGTGGTGCTTATTGATAGTGGCAACACAAATAACATTTTCCATAAGAGAGTAGCATAAGAGGTTCATTATTTTTCGAGGGTGGTACCTAATATCCAAGTCCTTATTACTGATGGGGGGACCATGAAATTTGAAGGATACTGTGAAAATATTAAGCTTCAAATGCGTGATTATCACTCCAAAACTGAGATGTTTTCCATTGAAATGGGTGGTTGCAACATTGTCCTTGGTGTCGAATGGTGGCACAAATGTTTCCCTATCACAATGGAATTCTAGGACTTCTATATGATCTTTAAGCAAAATGACCACACTCATAGACTAGGATAACTCAAGGCATGTCCTCTTACTATCATCATCTCACATCAAATGGAGAAGTTTAAAAAAAATCCATCATGGAATAGTAGCACAATTTAATTCCATTCATTCCCTTATATCCACTCCTCCTCCCATTCATCTCGATTTGAAATAGGTATTATATCACCACCTGTGGGTTTTAGACAAACCTAAGGATCTCCCACCCTCTAGGGGCGAACATGATCATAAAATCCCTTTTCTTCTAGGTACCCAAATGGAAAATCTCTACCCCTATCGACATCCTTTTTCCAAAAATAATGAAATTGAAAAAGCATTAAGGAATTCCTCAATGTTGGTGTTATTAATCCCAACACCAACTCTTATCCATCTCTAGTGCTCATGGTTCTGAAGAAAGACATTCAATGGTGAATGTGTCTAGACTTTAGGGCCCTTGAGAAGCTCACCATCAAGTACAAATTTCCTATCCTAGTAGTCGATGATATGCTTAATGGACTGCATGGTTCCTAATATTTTACCAAGGTGGACCTCCAGTCAAGGCAGGTTCTCTTAGTTTCCCTATCACAATGCTCTTCTAGGAGTTCTATATGATCTTTAAGCAAAATAACCAAACATACACTGCGAGAAATTAGGGTAGGTGCTCCTACTATCATCATCTCACATCGAATGGAGAAGTTTTTAGAAACGGGCAATCATGGGATAGTAGCAAAATTTAATTCCATTCATCCCCTTATATCCACTCCTCCTCCCATTCAACCCGATATGAAATAGGTATTATATCAGCACTTGTGGGTCTTCGACAAAACTAAGGAGCTCACACCCTCTAGGGGTGAACATGATCATAACATCCCTTTGCTTCAAAAGATGTCAGAAAACGATGTTAAAATGGATAATCTGCAGGTATTACCTCTAACCCCACTAGAAATATTATAGCAATCAATGTTTTCAGCATGGGAGGCAAACCTGTATCAATGCTCATCAAGCATTTGGATAGATAGGTCTAAGGAATATGGCACCCATTCAGATCCTTGGTCACAAGTACACTCTACAGCTGAAGGAATCACTCAATCGATGATGATTGACGGGGCACCATCGGACGATTACCACCATCGTTCCCATCTTCTGAACTAGAAAGAAGATAATTCCAGCAACCTAGACCATCCTTCAGTATTTGACTTTCTGACGAATATTATAAATATGGTGGATTCCAAGAGAAACCTATCCAATATTGAAGAGACTACCACCATAAAAATCTCAACCAAAACGGATGTTGTAGAGAATATTCATGTCGGCAAATCTTGTTCTTCTCCAGAACTGGAAATATATAGTGCTCTCTTTCACGAGTTTAGAGATGTCTTTGCTTGGTCATATGATGAAATGCTAGGTATTGACTCGAACATAGTTGAACATGAAATTAAGATGTATCTAGATGTCAAACTAGTACAACAATGGCTACGGAAGGTGCACCCCAAGAAAGTCGTTGCCATTAAGGCAGAAGTTGAAAAACTCCTCCATGCTGGTTTTATTTACCCGGTTCCTCTGATCAATTGGGTATCGAATATTGTTCCTGTAATGAAGAAACAAGGAATTATTAGAGTGTGCATCCATTATAGGGATGTAAATCAAGCTTGTCTAAAAGACAACTACCCTACACCCTTTATTGACCAGATAATTGACGAATGTGCCAGATGTCAAATATTTTCATTTATGGATGGATTTTCCTCGTATAATCAAATAAATATCCACCCACAAGACCATTCAAAGACTGCATTTATTTGTCCATGGGGCACGTTCGCATATCGCAAGCTACCCTTTGGTTTAAAGAACGCAGGGGCAACTTTTTAGAGAGCAATGAACTATGCTTTCCATGACATCAAGAACATCGTTCAACCATATCTCGACGATCTTCTAGCTCATTTGCAAAAGTGAACTAATCATCCGCGACATTTGAGAGCGATATTTCTACGTTACCGACACTACAAGATATGACTCAATTGGAAACAATGTGTGTTTTGTGTCAGTTCTGGTCGTTTACTTGGCTTTGTGGTCTCAAAGGATGGGATTCGTCTCGACACATGTAAGGTTCAGGCAATCATTGATTTGCCTCCACCTTCAAACTTTCTTCAGATTCAGAAACTCCAGCGGAAAGCAAACTTCCTTAGGAGGTTCATTCCAAATTACGCCGAACTAGCTAAAGGTTATACTTGTCTATTGAAAAAAGAAGTACCCTTCATTTGGGATCGGGTCGCGCAAGCTTCCTTTTATGCTTTAAAGCAATCTCTAATAAAAGCGTCATTAATGTATGCTCCTGATTATCAAAAAGACTTTAACCTGTATCTGGCTGTAGCAGATACAACCATAGCAATTGTTTTAGTTCAAGAGGATAATGGAATTGAAAATCCTATATATTATTTAAGCCAAAACTTAAATGATATGGAAATGAAATACTCCTACGTTGAAAAGCTAGCCCTAGCAGTTGTTCAAGCGATACAGAGATTTCAACACTACATCCTCTTAAGAAAAACTACCATTTTATCAGATTGCAACCCCATGACTTATACATTGTCGCGACAGTTGCTCGAGGGCAAATATTGAAAATGGATAGTGATTTTACAAGAGTTTGATCTAGAATTCAAAAAATCCAAATCAAAGAAAGCCCTGGTATTAGTGGGGTTACTATGTGATCTCCCATCATCATCCAACGATGCAACATTCGAAGAAGCAATCGTGGATGAAAATTTGTTTCTGATATCTTCAAGCAATCCATGGTACGAAGATGTAATCATCTATCTCTAGACACAAACATGTAGGTCTAATACCTCACGCTCCGAACAATGACGTATTCGATACCAAGAGAAAGACTACGTGATCGTCGGTGATACTCTTTGTCGTCGCAGTATCGATACAGTTCTACGAAGGTGCCTCACCCATGAGGAGGCCGAAAAAGTCCTGAATGATTTTCATTCAGGCGCATGTGGGGGGCATCAATCTGGTTATGCTACGGCACAAAAAAAATTTGCGACCAGGATACTTCTGGCCAACAATGTTCAAAGATTGCATAACCACAGTTAGAAGTTGCCATGCTTGCCAAATGTTTGATACCAAAACCAAAAGACCACCCGCATCGCTGTAACAAGTAGTTATTGTTGGGCCATTTTCCAAATGGGGCATCGATTTCATGACATGTAACCCCACCTCAGCT
The DNA here is from genome assembly GCA_000404065.3 of Pinus taeda. Taxonomy (NCBI): domain Eukaryota; kingdom Viridiplantae; phylum Streptophyta; class Pinopsida; order Pinales; family Pinaceae; genus Pinus; species Pinus taeda. The sequence continues at coordinate 9,616 of APFE030181526.1, forward strand.
GAGGGGCATGGGTATATCATAGTGGCGGTAGAATATTTTACTAAAAGGACCGAGGTGATGCCTACATTAAACAATAGTGGTGAAACGACTGCCCTTTTCCTTTTAATCACGTAGTCTCTAGATTTGGCGTTCCGCAAGCCATACTCACAAATCATGGATCACATTTTCACAATCACGTGATGGTTGAGTTGGCTACCAAATTAGGACTGTCCCACGACAACTCTACTCCGTACTATCCGCAAGCTAACGGACAAGTTGAGGCAATCAACAAGGTCCTGAAGCACATGTAGCAAAGGATGATCGGAGTCCATAAATGGAGTTGGCACCTAATCCTATACTCGGCCTTGTGTGCATACTGGACATCAGTGAGAAATGCAATCGAGTTTATACCTTTTCAACTTGTGTATGGTCTCGATGTAATCTTACCAGTTCAATGTGAAATCTCGTTCCTCAAACTCACAGTCGACCTTCTCCCCAGAACCTTAGAAGAAGAGCCTCGTTTCTTGGAACTAATCCAATTATATGAAACCCGTCATGATACAGCTTCGGCTAACAAAGCTCATAAGAAACGAGTCAGAGCATAGTTCGACAAAAATGTCAAACCTCGCGTCTTCTCAGAAGGTGACTTGGTCTTACTTTACGACCACGAATCCGATAAGTTGGGAGCAGGGAAATTCAAATCGTTATGGATGGGTCCTTATATTGTTAAGCATTTATTAGCAAAAGGAGCCTACGCGTTGATGGACTATGATGGGATTCCACTGGCGTAACCTCGCAATGGGTTGTACCTCAAACATTACTATGCTTAATTCCACATAGTAATCCTTATGCTTTTGTTACATTTTTTGTTTTTGCTAAGAGTAATTATTTTGGTTAGGTAATCCACTTTTCTGCATTCATTGCAGATGTCAAACCTATTGGAATCATTTGTTGGATATGCTGATGGAGCGAGTCGTAGTTCGCAGAACCTGTCTTCTGTAGCATGGGCCATTTTCGATCCCAACGGCGAGTTAGTAAGTCTTATAGGGGTATGTATTGGTTAGTCAATGAACAATATCACTGAAAAAACATGTTTATAGAACTCCTCTCTGATTCCATCACACGAGGCATATACCGACTTGTCGTTAGGCTGGACTCACAACTCATCATTCTACAACTCATCGGCATCTATTCCGTACGAAATCCATCCATCTATCGCATGTTCCTACGAGTCAGGATTTCGGAAAGACAGTTCGATTTCATTCAATATCAACATATTTCTAGAATTTTAAACACATTGACAAACTCATTGGCAAATTATGTGTTAGATAGACATTTGCGACATTCATAAAAAAGAAGCATCACATCAATATATGCAGTAGGATCATGTAACTTAACCAAAATAAAGCTCCGAAAATCAAAAATATATACATAACTGTTTATAGTTTATACATAATTTTCTGTAACCAAGAAGAAATTGGTTAAATGACCCAAAACTCGAAATGCTAGGGTGCACCCTAGTCTAATGATTCTAGTGATAACAAGTCACCGCCTGTGCAATCATGCGTAAAAGCCTAGTCCATCGACTCGACACTCTAGTAGTATGTTGCTGCAACCGCATAGTGAGCTCGTCAGTCTTCACATCTGGGATACCAAGGGTGAGACCCTGTATCTAGTCCTGTAGTGCTGAAAGAGTCTCGACCACGTCAAGGTCATGAAGGATGGCCCTCCCAACAGCCTCTCCTGCTGGAGCAACCGCTGGGTCTCTGCGGCGTACTGCCGGTCGAACTGGTCCAATATCTACATGAGCACATGAGTTTTGATTAGTCTTGGTCAAGAAAGCATAATAACATTATAAGAACAATAAACAAAGATATGGTAAGAATATTTACCCATAACACCCCACTGCTTGCTTGCCAGCAGCACTAAATCCGGGTCACCCCGGAAATCCATGCCAGCATATGGAAACTTGGCGTAAACCATCTCCTGATGATCAAACCACTTGAAGAAAGTATCAGAAAAGGAAATCTAAGGTTGGCTAGCATTTCGAGATATGAGGTCAACCCATCTTTGCATCTGTGGATCAGTCGGTGGAGGTAGGCCAAGTGAGATGTATTGTGGTTGCATCAACGGGATCCTCTCCAAAGTGAAAGCGGTCAAAATAGAACCATAGCCAAAATTCTTGGATATTCCACTTTTCACCTTGGTTAGTTGTTCTTTCATCACAGAGAGTATTGCGTCACACCAGTTGAACATATTCGGTTCAAGGCATTCCAAAGCATACTGCATGTAAGACCTGTTAGCTATGTGAAGAGCAGAAATACCAGCGAATCTAGAAAAAGTGAACACAATGGTCCTTAAGGGCCAGTCAGTGACATCTCAGATACTGATCTTGTCATCCATACTCGGCTGAGATCCCTCTTTGCAGTGTCGTCGAATATACTCCCTCATGGACTCGCCCCCGTGGGCAGAACCTGATAATGAGAGAGCGGCAGAACGCCTCGATAAACCGGTCAAAAAATTGATGTCCACGACAGTCAAGGGGATTGATATGCCCCTAATTTGGAACACCTAGTTGATAGGATCCCAAGCCTTGAGGAAATATTGCAACAAGTTGATTTTTTGCCTCATGCTAGAGATACGAAAAAACTTGAACAAGCCACAGTTCTGCAATGCAGCTACCGTGCCCGGATCATGTAAAGCAACCAGTCCTCTTATTCATGCTCACGTTCTCACCATGTAACAACCATTTTGCTCTGATGAATCTCTGAAAAACAAAAAAGAGAAGAGCGAGGATCTTGATTTGGCAAAAAACAGGCAAACATCTATGAGAAAGTTGTGCAAAAATTTTCCTCCTTGCACCCATCGCACCCCAGCAAGTGTACTGGGAGTGATGCATATGGACTAGTTAGTGAGAAGGCTAGTATGGATCGTACCTTTTGATTAAGGAAGGGTGCGATGGAGCTAGGGCGAGCTGTTCAAACCCCAGAGGCTCAACAAAGCAAGGAAACAAGCTCAGAATTCGAAAAGAAAAGAATGCAATTGAAGAGCACAAGTTTAGCTCATACCTGGTCCAGAGAGCATCAAGCATCGTCCACAGACTCTCCCGGAATCAGCTAGTGAAAATCAGGGGGGAAAGCACCTCCAGAGCTCCATCAAACCAAGTTCAAATGAAATGGTAAAATGAGAGGTAAAAGTCACTTTTAAATTACCATTCATGTAATTCAATTAAGATATTAGTGTTCTTAACTCATTTATCAAGCATATGTTTTCATTTCTAATCGGTTTGATGAAGCAAATGAACAGGTGGTAAAATATTTGAATGAACAAAATGCTAATGGTGAATCAAGGAATCAATGACCATTATCACAAGCAGTTTTAATGTGGAATTCAAGCTCGTTAAAAAATAAACATAAGAAATGAGCAAATGTTTCCCCCAGAGTTTAAGGTCGTTAAAAAATGAACCAATTTTCCGGTAAATAACCATTGTGAATCCCTTATCGTGAGCTTTTCAGCCTTGGTCATGTTCTCATCATCACATCCACTCTATTTTTTAGCCAATCATTCACCTCCATTTAATTGTTTACCCTTTCGAGGAACATCTGTGAAGAGTGATTCTATTAGCCATCCTCGTGACACTACCATGATTGGAAAATTCCAAACCTTACCTGGAATCAACCGCTACCCGAAATCATCGCTCGTTCCTCGAAAAATGAGTCTCCTTTAAGCTATTTTCAATTGACTCGTAAAATATGAAAAGATTGCCGAGCGATTAGCCTCTCCGGCTCGTTAAAGTCATTGGAAGTGCTATCCCTCATCTATATTTTAATCTTTTTGGACCTGAGGGATTATTACACAAAAATATCGAGTGCTTGTCTTGTTCGGCTCATTAAAACTATCGAAAATTCATCCCTTTCGTATTATTTTATTCTTTTTCGGAGTTAAGGGATTATATGACGAAAAAGAATCTTTGGAGTTTCCTTTCCATCCCTTTCAGAATCTCTAAAACTGAAAAGGACCGAGTTATCTTTGTTGTTAAACTCGTTAAAACTAAATAGCAACAAACTCGTCCAAATGGACAAGAACGAGTTTCACTATTGCTAGGCTCATTAAAATATAGCGACAGGTTCGCCCAAAGGGTGGATTATAGAAAAAGCATATGTTATCCTCCTCAAGCTTGAAAAAAATAAAGAGGTACTCGTCAGCAATCACTGGGGAAAATTGGGAAAAAAAATTATTGGTAGAAAGTCACTCTTGAACATGACACTTTCTCTCCGCATCCGAGCCAGCTTGGGTTGTTCCGTTCACTAGTCACATCACCATTGGTCTGTCACACCATCCATCTTTGGGGTTAACACTACCAATCCATCATCAGTGTCGCTGTTATGTCCAAGAGAAGTCATTCAGAGAATTCACGTGTGTCTCACCCACTACAATACATTCACGCTCCATTCTTTCATGACCGCCACCCTGAACACTGTATCATTAGATCATTTTCACCTTCAAAATCATTTTCTTCATTCCATGTCGTAGATGTGGGATTCATTAAGGCCCTCCTACGACGGGTCACTTCTTGTCAACATCAGCTCATTATCCAAGAAGTCGACCTAGGAACAACCCTTTCAGTACTTTGAAGCTTTCATGCCTCAATGGCAAGTTTCTCACTTTCGGCGATAGGTTTACATTAATGGCCTTCAACCGAGAGATTTTTCATGGTGTTTGATGCCAAGTCCTTTTTCACAACGCGCAAATTGTACTGTAGTACCTTGAGGGTCATTGGCATTATTGGTGATTCCTCTCGCGCCTGTTAACAGCTTACATCATTGGTTGGTAATCAAGAAATGTCTTTCCATGTTCGACTCTAGAACATTTTTCACATGGATCGACTTGTACTCTGAGTGAATATTGAACGAATTTTGAAGACCTCGGATCTAGTTTCATCCATCCACGCTGCAATATATTTATGAATATAAAGACATAAAATGTACATCATTGCCGAACAGATGATCATCCAAATCAAAGGATGATGAGTCTGAATCATCAGTCTGCCACACAGACAATTTTCTGTCCTCTGTACATGAAAATGAATTTATAAAGCTGAGCATGGGAATACTCGCCTCAGCTAGATCATGAAAAATATTATGAAGATAATGTATTGTATTTTATGTTATTACAGGTAGCCTCCCAGCTCGAAAAACCTTTAGATCCTCATGGTAAAGCATTTCACCCGACATCAAAAGATTAACGACCTCATGCTTTAGGGGGCAACTGTTATAGAAATTTTTGGGCATTGCAACCCCAATCATAAATGTCCAGAAACTAAGGGCCCCTAATTCCCTAAAAGTGTTTCTTCACTACCTAAAGGAACAAGGTTAGCTGATTACATCATCTCCCAGAAGTTCTCCACCAAAAACCGCTCAGAAATGGTCAAAACTCAACCATACTGAATACCCAGTGCAGAGGGTGCGA
>APFE030181539.1:0-13254 GCA_000404065.3 Pinus taeda
AAAGAGGTCTGGTTGGCTAGTTCACGGGACTTTGGCCCTCACCCAGATCAGTACAAAAATGGGTGGAACGCAACTGGAACTCGATCGTGCAAGGAAAAATAGCAATCAGATTCTGTGGAAGAGGCTTTTACACGTTCTTTTTTGAATCAAAGGAGGACAGGAATCTCATTTTCAGAAATGGCCCCTATTTTATGGACTCTCGAGGCCTCTATCTGAACAAATGGTCCCCTGACTTCGATCCAGAAATGGACGTCCCAAATGCAGTCCCGGTTTGGGTCTGTCTTCCTCATCTACCGCTTCATTGCTAGGGAGATGAATCAGTCAAGGCTATTGGGAACGTTGTCGGCAAATTCATAGACAGATCTGAACCAAAGGAGAACATGCACGCTTGTGCGAGGATATGCGTTGAAGTAGATCTGGGGAAAGGCCTGCCAGAAGCTATCAAGATCAAAGTATATCAGTGGACACACATCCAACAAGTCGACTATGAGCAGCTACCCTTCAAGTGCAAGGTATGTCACGAGTATGGGCATTTCGCAAATAGATGTAGCAAGTTAAAAACAAATGAATCTGATGGAAATGCTGAAAACCATAAAGGCTCATGGGAACAAGTTAAAAAGAAAAAACCTAACCCCCCTCCCGGTCCAAACTCAAAGGCCCCCTTGGAAACTCCTTCCGTTCCCACCCAACCGTCCAGTTCAGCTCCCCCCTTCCCTTCATCCTCCAATCCCTTTGAATCTCTGTCAGCTGAAGATCCCATGTCCCCTCCCCCTTCTCCCCGAGGCAATGCTCTTGCAATCTCCTCCCCCCTCTCTATACCTCAGCCCTCCCCTCCTCCAACTGTGGACCGAATTCTAACCAGAAATAAAATGAAAGAAAATAACCTCACCTCTGACCCCCCTAGAAAAGTAGGCAGGAAGTCAAATAAAGAAATTAGGGACAAAAACGCAGTGAAAGAAATGGCCACTGGAACTCAGCAACCAATGGACACTTATTTAGACAAGTCAAAAGGAAGTGGGGAAAAGATGAAAGAGAAGAGCGAGACCCATACAAAAAATGGTAAATGATGATTTTGGTCTCTTGGAACTGCAGGGGGATGGGATCCTCCCTAAAAACAAATGCAGTCCGAGATCTACTCAAATTAGAGCAGCCAGACATCCTCCTCATCCAGGAGACCAAAATTTCCGATCAAGATTTTCAAAATCACACCAAAAGAAGCAAAAACTATTCAGGCACAACAATAAGCACAACATGTGCATCAGGAGGTATAGGAACTATATGGAATAAAAACAAATGGGACCTTATAAACCAAAATTCCCACAACTGGTGGGTAAGAACTGACTTTCAAAACAAATATTCAAAAGAGGAATACACAATCTATAACATCTATGCACCAAATCATTATAGGGACAAAGCAACATGCTGGGACTGAATCACCACAGACCTCCAATCAGTTCAAGGAAGGAACATCTTCCTGGGAGGAGACTTGAATTTAATAAGGAGTGCTGATGAAAAACTAGGAGGGAATTTCTATGCTGACCCCTCAAGAGACTCTCTGGAAACTCTAATCCAGGCTCACAATCTAGTTGACATCCCTCCCCAAAATGGGAAGTACACATGGAGTAACAAAAGAACTGGCAACAACAACATAAAAGAGAGGCTAGATAGAATTCTTGTTCAAGAAGGAATAGTAGCAAGTTTCCCTATCATCAAAAGCAAAATCATTCAAGGCTCTGCTTCAGACCACAAACCCGTGGTTTTGACTCTGGACAAGGGAAGGAATTTGGGACCCCTCCCTTTCAAATATAATAAAGCCTGGGACTGCAAAGAGGAATTTCGAAAACTGATCCAAGAACAGTGGGCAAAGGAAGTCGTTGGTTCTCCCCACTATACATGGGAAACCAAACTTAAGTCTCTCAAAATAACTATCAAGTAGTGGGCAAGACATAATGCAGCAGAGGAAAACAAAAAACGAACAGATCTCCACAAACAATTAGAGCAATGGAATCATGAGAAAGAAAACATACAGTACACAGAGGAGGACCAAACCAAAGAAAACGAAATGTATAGGGAATTATACAGGCAAAACAGATTGGAGGAAGAAGAACAACGACAAAAATCTCTGTGTCTTTGGCTCAAGGCTGGAGACAAAAACACCTCATTCTTCCACAACAGTCTAAAGCTTCGACGCGCTGGAAATTAGATATAAAAAATCATGGTAGAAGGGAAAGAGATAAGCGATCAAGAAGAAATAAAAGAGGCAGCTTATAGACATTTCAAATCCTTATTATCAGCTGACTCTCAGACTCAGGACAATACGGACTTTCTAAGGCCAATTGAAAAAAAATCGCTGACTGGCAAAACAGAGAGCTGGATCAGGAGGTCACTGAAGAGGAAATTAAGTTGGCAGCGTTCAATATGCAACAAGACAAGGCTCCAGGCCCTGATGGGTTCACAGTGGCCTTCTTTAGAAACCACTGGGAAACTATAAAAAAAGACTATATAAGGATGGTGAAAAATGTCTTCTTAAAACACAAGATGGGAGATAACACAAAATCCTCTCATCTAGCCCTTATTCCCAAGGACCTTAATCCCCTCTCTTTTGATCACTTCTGCCCAATCTCCTTGTGTAATGTCTCTTACAAGATAATCCCTAAAATCCTAGCCAATAGGCTCAAAAAACTCCTCCCCTATGTCATCTCAGAGAATCAAGGCAGCTTTGTCCCTAGCAGACAAATCACGGACAATATCATCTTAATCCAAGAGGCAATTCATAGCAGTATCAACAGGAAGGAAAGAGGCATGATCATTAAATTAGATATGGCAAACGCCTTTGACAGGGTCAACCAACACTTCTTGAGAGAAGTCCTTAGAAAATTTGGGATCTCCAACAATTTTATCAGCATTATCATGGAGTGTATCACCCACCCCTGGACAGCTCCTTTGATTAACGGCAGACCAAGCAGCTACTTCAGAAGCACAAGGGGTATGAGACAAGGCTACCCCCTCTCCCCCTTCTTATATATCATCATGGCAGAAACCCTGAGCATCCATCTGGAAAAACTCCGCAAGCAAAAAGAAATCACAAGAATCAGTATAGAAAGAGGGATCAAAGGAATCAACCACTCACTTTTTGCAGATGACACCCTCCTAATAGGGGGAGCCTCAAGCTTGATGGCAAAAAGATTCAAGAAAACGCTAGACACCTTCCTAACAGCATCGGGAGGAAAACTAAACAACAAAAAATGCAAGATATACACTTGGAATGTATCCTTGAAAATCATGCAAAGAATCTCCATGATCCTTGACATACCGGTCCAACGAAATTGGCACTACTTCTTGTACTTGGGTTTGCCTCTAGCAAAAGAAACTGTTAAGTCAGAAATTTGGGTAAAGCATATAGAAAAAATGAGAGGAAAGTTACAAAGCTGGAGAATGTCTTGGCTCAATTTGGCTGGTAGAACTACCCTCATCAAGGGCATTCTCTCTGCCCTCCCCATATACCAGTACGCAGTAACCCTAGCTCCTGCAAGCACACATAAACATATGGAAATAATAATAAGAAGCTTCTTATGGCAGGGAGGAAGGCAAGACTCTAAAAAATTCAGTCTTGTCAAATGGGATCAAGTCATTCTCCCATTCGAAAAAGGAGGTCTAGGAATAAAAATTCCAAGCCTCTCCAACATGGCTATGGGTTTCAAACTAATTTGGAGAATTCTCAACGGGAAAGGCTCTTGGTGGGTAGAGGTTATCAAAAGGAAATATCTGAATGGTCCCAATTCTAATATCCTCTCAGAAACAATTGTGGACAGACAGTGCACTTCGGTTTGGAAGCTCATTAAAAAAGTCCTCCCTTAATTTAGAAATCACATATCCAAAGTGCCGGGTAGTGGAAGAGAGATAAACATTTGGTCTGATAGAATCATGGGAGCAAAGCCAAGGAATTTAATTCAAAACCTCAGACCCCTCCAAACTTGGATGGAAGCAAAAAACTTGAACTCCTTATATGACATCTCCCTCTGGGACCACAACAGCTGGTACGATTGGAAGGGCCTCTCCCCACCAAACGACCTCAGGGACTTATGGACCGAGTTCAAGATATCCCTCTCAGGATCGACTCCCACAAACAAAATGACAGAGGACAGATTCGTCTGGGACCCCAATTGAGGGAATTACACAGTCAAAGATGGCTACAAGCTCCTTCAGGACACCATGGCTGCTAATAATTGGATCCTTCACAAAGCGGTCTGGAAATCAGAATGTCTACCAAAGTTCAAGTTCTTTAATTGGACTCTTCTCAAAGGTAAGATTCTTACGGCCAAGAACCTCAAAAAAAGAGGCATTCTTGGCCCCTCAATCTGCTGTTTATGTCGAGCTGAGGAGGAAAGCAGCCAACACCTTTTCCTTGAATGCCCCTTCACCCAAAGCGGTTGGAAGCACATTATCAATCCCCTAAGTAGAGGAGAAACCTTTGACCAACTCACCTCTCTTCAAAAAAATTGGGAAAAAGGCTACCCTTACCCTAAGAAAAATAAGAATCTCATCATTCGACTGTGGAAATGCATTCCCTCAACTCTCTGCTGGCAAATTTGGATCGCCCGAAATAAATGCATATTCAACAACTAAAATCCCAACATTGCCAGCACCTTGGCAAAAACCACAGCGCTCATCTCAGAGTCTATAAGTGCCAATGGCATGTCCCAACCAGATCAAGAAAGTTGGCACAAAATTGAGATCGAATGGTTTAGCAAATTCTATCTCAGCTTTGACAAAAGAAATCACCCCACACCCAAATTAGATAAGAAAAGGAGCGAGTGGAAGCTCAGAGGCACCAAAGAGGAAGTAAGCCAATGGATACTAGATCAAAAAAGGCCTACCCTCCAGTTCGACGGAGCTTCCAAAAATAATCCGGGGAAAGCAGGGGTAGGGGGAGTCATAAGGGATCAACATGGCAAAGTTATGATTACTTATGAATGGGGCCTGGGTAAAATGTCCAACAACAAGGCCGAGGCCTACAGCCTTTTATTAGGCACCTTAATCCTGAAGAGAATGAACATACAAAGTCCAATCATTATGGGAGACTCGGCTATCCTAATAGCAGCCATGGCAACAGGGGGCGAATTTAAGCAAACTCCTCTCAACAACCTTAAGACTCAGATCACGGATAACATCAGAAACATAAGGGGCGCCACCTTCAAACATATCTTGAGAGCTAACAACACCGAAGCGGATTGTCAAGCTAATAGTGCAAACAACAGGTCAATTGGTCAAGTAAGAGAGAATGAAATCATATATGACAAGCCAATCCCGTAGCCTGTCCCACTATACTTCAAATCGCCAGATCCTGGGACACCTCAGCAATCATGCCTTCCTATCCACGCCCGTCCCTAAGCTCCCCAATCCACTGACAGTCCTCATCAACTGCGCCATCGAGCTCTTCAACACTTTGAATCACGCAAGCGATCCTCCCTCTGACAACCCGACCAGGTACGATTTCAGGAATCACATGATCCTCACCGCCATATTCATGCATCAACCAGGCAGATTTCGCATCGAAATCTTATCCATCTACAATAAAATCTATGACCTGTCCCTCGGATCTCTCAATTCCTTGAACCTTCTCTACTCGAACCCTCTGACTAGCACCTCTTCCTCCTTTAAAAACAACAACGCTCCATTCTCTTCTCACAGGTTGATCAGCGCAAAGGAGTGTCTCGTCTCAGCCTTCTTCCGGAGCAGATCAGCATCAGAGTCTGCCTCTCGACAGTCTGAGATTGGAGGCCGCCCTCCATCTGTAGTGGTAATATCTGGCGTTTTCATTTTCCTATTTCTTTTAAGTTCTAATCTGTTAGCTGCTCTTTTGTCTCAGCGATCACCCTCTTCAGTCTACTACCTCTCCCAGGTAGCCATCAGTGTATCGGCAATCTCTGTCCCTCCTCTGAGCAGCATTCTTGCCCAGCTCTCCCCTCTTCATCATTTTCTTCTCCCATCTGCCCACTGTGCCCCCAGTTTCTTCCCTCAGCAGCAGCTTGGCACAACCTCAATCACGCAAGACTCCGAAATGGCTGACCATCAGGAAGATCGTGATCCAGCAGCAAATCCTTTGGAGCGAGTCATTACTAACAGCAACTGCACCTTGTGCAAAGCCCACTGCTTCATGATAGCTAGATTTGTCAAACACTTCAATGAACTCAAGGAGGACTTTCAAGCGGACAACAGATCAAAAAGAAAAAAAATTTGAAGAAGCAGAAAGCAGAGATAGAGGCCCTCAAGGAGAAATGCAATCATATGGAGGAAGCAATATCTCACATCAAAACAATAACTCAGAGCATGCAAGCAGAAGCCTCGACAAGGGCCAGCGCAAGAAAGGAAGCTCAGCCCGATGACTCTATTAACCAACAGTAGCCTCAGGATATATGCATTGTAAATTTTGTCTGTTAGTAGGTTCCTTTGTCCGGCAATATAGCTGTTATCTCTTTCAAACTGTTCTCCACAATTTCATCAACAAGGATCAAGGGTCTGCGCACCCATTTTGGATCCTCCCATCTCTGTTTTCCCTCTCATATGTAAAAGGACTTGTTCCTCGAAGTTTTTATAATATATAAGTAGCCGATCTTGTTTAAAAAAAATATAAAACTTTTTAAACTATTATATTAATTTATTTAAGTTGTTTAAAATATCTTTAATTACCAAAAATATAATTATTATTCAATTAATTTACTACTTTATCATAATTCATGAGTATCAAAAAGTTATTTTGATATAGTAAACACATAATTTTTTTACTATTTTAAGTCATTAATAATAAATTTCATAGGGTTTCTTCTATATAGTCATCCATTATCAACTCAACCAGATAAGGCTTTGCCCCCTCCTTTAATTTGTTTGAGGAGCTTGTAAAGATTTTAGATGTACTAGTATTCTCTTTCAATCTCTCCATCTTCAACATATTTTTCATAGAACCGTTGGTGGAATGATGTGTTTGGTTTCTTAGAGAAACCTCCATTGGGCGCTTCTTGGCAAGCTAGATTCAATGACTTTGCATGCCAAAAGTGGTGTTATTTATTCTTTTAAATAGTTTTGATTTTTTTCTTTTAAATTTCATAATAATATTATTTTCACACATAGGCTCATGTCCTTCTTGCACAATAAACAAAAGCCATGTGGTGGCAATGTGCAAAAAAGCAAGAGCAGTGGCATTGCCACCATGTGGCTCTTGTTTTGTTTAAAGATTTTTTGATGCTTTGAAAAAATATTTAATATATACCCCACTACATAGTCCTCGAGACTATTATAGAGATTTCCTCTTGTATCTCCTGGTGACAAAATCTACCATTTGTATGGTTCTAATTCAAGAAAAGAATGAGCTCAAGGAGTATGCCATCTATTACCTAAGTCTAGGCGTGATAGATCTTGAACTAAATTATTCGCATGTGGAAAAGTAATCTTTAGTGTTATCTCATGTTGTACAATAACTTTGTCATTATATATTATGTTGAAAAAGACCACTTTTTCTATTGCTGTCAATCCATTTCAATTTGTCATGAGTAGACATGTTTTCAAGGGAAAATTCAATAAGTGGATCATAATTTTACAAGAATCTGATCTTGAGTTCACATAAGTGAAATCTAAGTAATATCTATTCTCTACATATTTAATTTTGGATTTACCTAAGGAGAATACGAATACTTATGAAATAGAATTGTTTTCATATGAGCATTTTTTTTCATTTCCTATAGTGATCCTCGATATGGAGATCTCCTTATATATCTCCAAACTTTGAAGTTTCATTTATCTTTCTCACAAGATGATCAATGTTGTGTTCGTCATCCGATAAAGGACTACCTCATCATCAATGACACATTATATCATCGAGGAGTATATTCAATTTTTTTGGTGTTTCTTAACGCCAAAGGAGGTAGAGGAAATTTTAAATGATTAACACAATGGAGTATGCAGTGGACATCTATCCGACTAGGCTACAACCCCCAAAAAAATGCATGCATGATACTTTTGGTTTACCATATTTAAGGATTGTAAGGAAGTGGTCAATAAGTGTCATTCATGATAGATATTTACTATGAAAATGCACACACATCATGTCACTCTCTTTCCTATCATCATTGTTGGCCCCTTCACTAAGTGGGTGGTTGATTTCACAACATGCCACCCAAATTTAGATAAGGGGCATAAGTATATTATTGTGACCATGGACTAGTTTATGAAGTGGGCTAAGGCCATGCTAACTTTCTCAAAAGAGGGGGGAGACAACAACACTTTTTTATCTTTAATCAAGTTATTTCTAGGTTTGACGTGCCGATAGAGTTTGTCACTGACCATGGTAGTGACTTTCAGAATGAGATGATGGTTGAGTTGGTTTTGAAATTGGAATTTTGATAAGAGAATATTTATCCATATTATGTGAAATCAAATGGTCAAGTTGAAGTAGTAAATAAATCCTTGAACACCATTTTGAAAAGAAATATAAATGCAAATAAGCCTAACTAGCACATCACGCTTTATCTTGTGTTATGGGCACATCAAAACTCGATAAAGAATACTATGGGGTTTACTCATTTCCAACTCGTTCATGAGGTGGAAGTTGTTTTCCATATTGAATGTGAAATTCCTTCATTAAAGTTAGTAGTTAAGCTCCTACTCGACACATCAAGTCTAGAAGAGCACCTTATTCACATTGAGAATCTCAATGAGTAGTGTCGAGATGTTGCTATAGTGTTATAGCCCATTTTGTCACATCTGGTCAATAAGCCTATAAACCGGATCAATCCACATCTGTTAACATGTTGTCATCATCCCTACACAAATCCCTAAAGATGACCTTTCCAAAAAGTTTGAATTTATGGGATTAATTGCTCAAAATCAATATTTTTAGCCCCAATGCACCCTGCCCCTTTAGCCACCCACGTTCAACACTGGTTTCTCCCTTTTTCACCATCATTGGTCAACACTAGTTTCTCATTGTTGAGGGTGCGTTGATTCTAGAAATTCGGGAAAATTAAAAATATTTCCAAAGCTTCCTCTTCCAGAAGCTTCCAAGGGTTGTTTTAAGCATTTACCATGGATAAGAAGCTTGTGTCCGATTTGATCCTACCTTGGATACTTCACCTCTTATCCCTTGAGCTCATCCTCCCATCATAATTGGATCTCAAGCTCATTATGGTAATCCTAAACTACCATCTCTCTCCTATAAGTTTACTACCATCCATAATGTCAGGGTTGGATTTTGGAGATTGATTGTGCCCTTATGTTGTTAACTTGAATATAAAGGAGTCACCATCTTCATGCATCAGGGTGACATTGAGGTTTTCTTTGTGACAAGGAAGTACACATCAACTTGGGGAGATCTCTACAAGATCAACTACTATTCTTCGTTGTAAATTCTCTCCTATTTTTATTCATACAAAGAGTATCTTGTTTTTCTATATGTGTTGTGTTACATTTACATTCATGTATTTCAATGCCTTGCTAATTCATTGAATATGGTAATTGAATTATGCTACATAGATGTTGTCGATCCTTGACTTGTTTTAGTTGTATGTGTAGGTCCTAATTATAGCAATCAGAGATACAATTGGAGCTTACAAGTAAGGAGGAAACTAAAGATTGTGATAGATTCCAAGTAGGATTCTTTCCCATTCTTCAATTTCTCAAAGGAAAACTCTATATTCTTTACCTTGTGTTGTTCTTGACCAATTCACCAGGTCTAGGGAAATCACTTTTGTCTGCAATCGTAAATTCGCATAACAAATTAGCGACTCCGCTCAGGATCATTTCCTTCCATTAGTGGTTTCCTTGACCTTAGCACCTTTTTCACCTCTTGAACTGACCTTGTTTACCTCACTTGGACCTTGATTAACCATAGGAAAACCATTCTCTGAGCTTGATTTGATTTTTTGTGTCATAATTTGGTCGGATCCCCTTTAGCGCACCCCCTGATTTGGAGACATAGCGCTTCAACGCACCTTCTCCTTCTTTGCGCACGCACTAGTGTTTGCTCTGCACCTATGCTGATCCCTGTAAGATGAAAAAAAATGCCTTTTTTTACCTTGATGTCTAATCTGCTTTGTTCTAGCAGGTTTTCCTTCTACCCATGAGTGTGTCTTGGTCTTTGAAAATCCTTCACTGTGTTTTCTTTTGGTTTTAATAGCTTTTGATAAAAATTTGTTTGGATTTTTCTTTGTTCTTATAAATTAGGTCATTGACAAACTTTTGCTTGACCATTGATTGCTTGAAAGAATTGATATTATAGTCATCATTCTGCATGGTTAACAAGATCTTAGTTTTTCATTTCATTTGGAAATTATGAAAATAAAAATACCATCATTTTGCATTTTGCATTACATGTAGGGTTTTGTGTGTGAAATTGGAGATCGAAACAGTTGCATTAGGGGAATTGATTTACCGAATTTTGTTTGTTGCATTACTCTTTGTTTTCTTCCCTCCCGTACATAGATTTTCAACGAAAAGAAAAAAAATAATTTTTATCATGCTAGATTGCATCCTTAGGATATTCAGGTGAAATTCGCTAAGAGCCTTAAAATTGAAACATAATTCAAGATAAACTTTAAAATTTATTGAACCAATCTTAAGGAGCAATTGAAACATTAATACAAACATATAGAGGTCTAGGCTAGACGCATGTTCTGACACCCATAAACAAAGGAGTCGTCAATTTTTTCCAACGTTGCATTCCGGGGGTGATATCTTGTTCCACGTACGTAAGTGGATCGAAACATTCTCCACGTAAATTTAGGTATATCAGATGACACTCCACGCATGAAAAGTATATGTGAACACTCTCATCGTACGATTATGAATTAGACAACACTAACATGGAATACGCTTCCATGTAACTTTGGTTATATTTTGGAAGTCCACACGAGGTTGTTATCCTCACCTTAGGTAACCAAGTCGGCCGCCTTGTATATTGTGATACACCAAACACAACATTCAGGGAGATTGCCCGCCTGTATGTAAATCCATGGTTCTCTAAGGTGGTATATTGCAGTTCACAATTTATTGGTAAACCATTTTCCCTAGATTACCCTTTTTGATTTATTTTTTGTTGTTAATTTTTTAAAATTTATTAAACCAACGTCGAAGAACAACCTCCTCAACCTCGTCATTCGCGTAGGATGCAAATATTGCATCCTCTTCCTCCCGAGGCAACTCTTGGACGTCGTCAGAAGAAAAAAAAGATGCAAACTACCAGATCTAGTACTTTGGGATCTACTCCTTCTGGTCCTCTATCTGAAATTGATCTGCCAGAATCATCTCTTATGTGAGTACTGAACCCGAGATCACTTCTTTATTTGATGGTGAGTTCGAAACAGTCGAAACAAAAGTACTTAAAATTTTATTACCTAAGGTTATTGAACCCGAGCATCTTGAATCAGAAACGTTGCAACCTGAGGCACCTCAACTAACTACACATGTTACTTCAAAACCTTCTTATTCTCTTCCTTTATCTCAAACCCAACCACAACCCATATATCTTGGACCTGACAGTGAACCACTTCCACCCGGTCTTGTGAGCATTGAGGAGGTTCCTCAAGAAGAGCCTCAACCCTCCTCTCCTATCCATTTGAGGGGGACTCCTCTTTACAGGGCCCATCCTTGACAGTGAACCACTTCCGCCTGACCTTGTGAGAATTGAGGAGGTTCCTCAAGAAGAGCCTCAACCCTTCTCTCCTATCCATTTAAGGGGGACTCCTCTTTACCGGGCCCATCCTTTTCCTTCTTTTCATACTCGATCGCAAGCTCCTTTGTCTAGTTCATCTCATTTCAACTCACCCTTGAATTTCCCTCGACAATCCTCTTTGGGATAATTAAACATGATTGAGTTTGTTATGGTTCCTTAGCCTGTATCTACTGCTATGACCAAGACAACCCATGTTGCAGCTTCATCCATGTTTGCAACATTTCCAAAGACACATTTATATGGTAGCCCGTTCGTCCCGCTTGGTTACCAATCATTATCTGGTACCGTTTTTGGCTCAACATCAAGTCACTGTACTTCTCCCATGTCATCCTCTTCTGGAATCCTATCTGGCACTTCTTTGATGAGCTCTACACAGTCTGTTATTTCTCGTCCATCTCAACCCAATTGAGTAACAATCTTTTTCATATGTCAATGTCTATGGACATCTACAACAACCTAATCCACCTCATATTGGGAACCCTTCTCTTGGGGGCAGTTTTCTCCGTATTCCCCTCCTCTTTCAGCAGGGAGGTAACCTATTGTCAAAATATTCCCCATCTCCTCATCAAATATTGCAAGTTAGTGCTCAGCCTCATTCGAGTCCTCCATATCCAGGAATGGTTGTTAATTCTTGGCAATCTGAATTGCCTGTACAACCTGGCTCAGGTGTGAATCAAGTTCAAATCTCTCAACCTATTCCATCTACATCTCAGTTTCCTACTTGTCAACCTATACCCCAACTTGTTCAAGCTCAAGTTAATGTAAGTCAACCTTTGCAGGTTGCATCTTTGACTCAACCTATTCTACCGGTATCTGGAGCCTCTTATGCCCCACTTACCCAGCCTTTTCAACGTATCTTACAACCTCCATCACTTGGTTATGTTATTACTCCGATCCAAGTGGGTCAACCTGTATATGTTATGGCGCAGACACAACCTAGCCAACCTTATGTTGGGATGAAGCAAAATCCCATAAGGCAATCGTATCAACGTATCCCTCAAATGCCTTACCAAGGTTAGCAAATCCAAACCCAACCATTTCAACCTTTACAAGGTTATCCTAGAGTTGGGAAACAAGGTTATGTGTATTTGGGTTATCAAAATCCTCCCTATCCTAGAGCTCAGATACTTGTTGCTCAGGCCATCCCATCTTACCCAAGGTATCCTCCACCGGACTTCAATAGGAAATTTCCATTTGTAGCAACCATTGAATTTCTAGATCTGACTCAACTTACAAATGATCCCATTTTCCATTCTCCTTGGTGGCCGATTGTTCCTACAAAACTTCACAGTGATATCCCTACGTTCAATGGAAATGCTAGAGAAGACCCATCTACACATGTTATGACTTATCATTTATGGTGTTCATCAAACTCTCTAAATGATGACTCTATCTGTTTACGTATTTTCCACGACACACTTACTGGTACAACATCAAAGTGGTACATTGAACTACCACGAGCTTCGTTTAATAATTTCAGCGCCTTAGCGACCATAGTCTTAACTCATTTTTAGTTATCCATTCAATATGAG
>APFE030181539.1:14643-28052 GCA_000404065.3 Pinus taeda
TTTTTTTTTTTTTTTTTTTTTTTCTTTTTTTTCGGTAATTGTAGCATAATTTACTATTTTCAGCAGTTTTTTCGGGTCCTGAACTTTTGGAGCCGTTTTGAGGCCCTAAACTACGTTTTTTTGGAAATCTGGGGTAGTTCTCGGATAGTTCTTTCTAACGAGCTATCATATGCATCAAACGGTGATCATATGCCAAAGTTACGACCCCGGGAAATTGATGTACCAATTTACCCAAAACGGGGCCCACAATTTGGTGTTTCTTCTTCTAGGGTTAGGTTTTGGAATGTGAAGGGTTTTCCATTGTTTCTCAACAATAAATAGGTCTTCGAGCCTCATTGTAACACAATTCGGAACAGTTCAGAGGCATGTAGCCGCCACATCTCTTCTCATAGATAAGCTACCATCGCCCTAGCTGGTTTATTTTAACTCTGTTTATAAGCATATTTAAGTGTTTTCCATTAATAAAATGAAGTATTATTTCCGTTGCATCTTTGTGTATATGGTTATCTCTGTATTGTGTTGCGTTCCTATCACTAAATCTGTTTCTAAGGACGGATTTGTGCCTGAAGAGAAAGTAATTGTTCATGCCCAATATTTGGCTCTTATTTATACACAATCTGACATGCTTTGCAATAAAATACTCAATGCTCTGTGACCTAGACGAGTTGTTCCACTATCTTCCGATAAAGAATCACATGTCGTTGGCGTGATTGGTTCTACTAACCAACAGTTGGTGAGTAAACCATCTAGTTTGAATCCTTATGTGGCTATCCAAAACCCCTCCTCCACTACTCTTGCCGCTTTTACTTCTGAGATTAATGTCATTCAATCCACAAAAGGAAAATCTCAGCAACTAGGAAGTAAGAAGAAAGGAAAAGGAAAAAAGAAGAAATATAATCCTTCACAAGAGAAACAAAATAACCAGTCTTCTAAAGAAAATTGGAAACCTCATTATCTATGCTTAATTTGTAATGAGGAGCATTTCACTTGTGATTGTCCACATTGGGCGGAAGTAAATCAATTCCTTAAGTCATCTGTTGCACCCACTGTGTTGACAGATCCCTTTCCTAATCAAGAGACTAACATGGTTGCTTGGTATCTCGTTTCATCTTCCTCGATTATGATGCTTTCCTACACCAAGCCGAAAAACGACGTTATGGTGGCAACCAAAAAACTATGGTAATTTTAATCCCTCGACTCGTCAGGCTACTGATCAACCTGCCAGTTCTACTGCATCTCCACCAGATCCTAATCCAAATGTGATTCCTATTAAATTGAAAATTAAGCCTCCCAAGGGTGTTATACATAAATCTACATTCAACCCTCATGCAAGAGCTGCTCAAAATTATAACATAGTTGATGATCTAGCTCAATCTCCTTCAACTATGTCAACTCTTGAGGTATTGCAAAATTTTCCAACCCAAAAGAAGGATTTAATTTCCACAATTGGATGCATTGATCCCTGAGACTATAGATGTTTGACCATGAGAATCATATGCCTTGACTTTCAGCCCAATTAGCTTTCATGATTCAGGTTGTCGTTCGAAGTAAGGCTATCCATAGAACCATTGTGGATGAAGGAGCTTCAACCTGTATCATGTCACTTTCTTATTGGAAGGCCATTGGTTCTCCTAAATTAAATCAATCACCAACTACTCTAAAGGCCTTTGATGGAAGAGGCTTCAAGCCTTATGGATTTTTTACTTCATTACAAGTTGAATTAGGTGACAAGGCGGTGTCAGTAGAAGTCAAAGTTATCAACGAACCGTTAGATTATAATATTCTACTAGGTTGTACGCGGGTTTATGCTATGGTTGTTGTTGTTTTAACATATTTCAGAATGATAACTTTCCCTCATAAGAGGGGTATAGTAGCCATTGAGCAACTCACTTTCTTTGCCACCAATTCTCAAGTTACTGGAAGCATCCCTCGCGTGGGAGAAACCCCACATCCATATCAACATGTCAGGGCGACACTGCTTAAGGATTCTTCCTTCAAGGGAACCTTTTCACTTCCTCCTCTTTTTCCTCATCCCCTTCCAGACAACTCTAATCTGGTTGCCTATGTCAACATGATATCTTCTTGTACTACTCCATATGATCATTGGATAATACTAGATGAATCTAATATTGACACCATTGGTGACCACAGGCTGCTCAGTTCCATTGAGCTCGACTATGAAGCCATCTATTCGCCCTGGTGACACATTTTGATGTATCCCTCTTCGATCAATTGGGTTGATCATTCCTTAGATTATAGCACATCCTCTGATCCCTTCTCTAATACATTTTCTACTAATGAGAGCATCATGGAGATCATGATGATAGATGATGCATCGTGGGACGATCGTCACCATAATTCCTCCTTGCTATATTCCTTTGAGGATAATCTTAGTGATCTCTATTGGCCCAATGTCGTGTATATGTTTGCGAATTTTGTATGTCTCTATTATGAGAAGAATTTGTCGAATATTGAAGAGACTATTCCCCTTGATATTTCGATCAAACCCATAATTGTCGAGAATGTACATATTGGTGCATCTTGCTCTCTTGATGATATGAATACCTATAAATCCTTTCTCCAAGAGTTTATAGATGTTTTCTCCTCGTCTTATGAAGAGATACCATGTATTAAACCAAACATTGTTGTACATGAAATTAAAACATATCCTGATGCTATGCCAGTTCGGCAACACCTACGTCCGGTCCATCCTAAGAAGGCTACTGCTATTAACGCCAAAGTTGAAAAACTTCTATGCGTTGGTTTCATCTACCTAGTACCTCGAACTGATTAGGTGTCAAACATTGTTCTCATCATGAAGAAACAAGGAAAAATTATTGTGTTTATGGTGATTACGAGGACATTAATCATGCTTTTCCTAAGGACAATCATCCTACCCCATTTATCGACCATATTGTTGATTATTGTGCTAGAAATGAAGTATTTTCATTTATGGATGGCTTTACCGGCTACAATAAGATCAATATTCTCCCATTAGACCAACATAAACCACATTTATTTGTCCATGGGGAAATTTTGCATATTGAAATCTCCCTTTCAAATTGAAAAATGCTAGGGAAACTTTTCAGAGGGAAATGAATTATGCCTTCCATGACATTAAGCACATTGTATAACCATATTTGGATGACCTACCAACTCACTTGAAACATCGTGCTGATCATCTGATGCATCTTAGGGCTATACTTTTATGTTGTCGACATTATAACATTAGGATCAATCCACACAAGTGTGTGTTTTGTGTAAGCTTTGGTCCACTGCTCAGCTTTGTTATATCAAAGTAAGGAATTCATATTGACCCATTGAAAGTCTAGGCGATTCTAGATTTGCATGCCCCTTCCTCTCTTGTTCAACTTCAAGGAATCCAAGGGAAGGGTAACTTTCTATAGAGATTTGTACCCAACTACTCCAAATTGACCAAAGGATTTACTCACTTGTTAAGGAAAGGGTTTCCCTCCAATTGGGACGACAATGCCCAGAAGGCATTTGATGCCTTGAAAGATGTTCTGGTTCCAACATCATTGTTGTATCCCCTAGATTACCAATGTTATTACTTCCTATACCTTGCCATTGCAGTTATTACCATCGCTATGGTATTGGTCCAAGAGGATGATGTAGGGAATGAACATCATATTTATTGTTTGAGTTGCAACTTAAATTATACTAAGATAAAATATGCTCACATCAAAAAATTAGCTTTGGTGACTATCCAGGTTTTCCAAAGGTTTCGTCACTATATCTTGCTTCACATGAATATGGTTGTTTCTGATTACAACCCCTTGACATACATCTTGTCATGACAATTGTTGGGGGGAAAGTACTCCAAATTGATCATCATCCTCTAGGATTTCGATTTGGAATTCATGAAATCCAAGGCAAAGAAATCCTTAGTCTTTTCCAAACTGATCTATGACCTTCCTACAATTAAAATTGAAATGACGTCTAACAATTTTATTCCATACGAGTCGTTGTTCCTGATAGATTCACCTAACCTGTGGTATGGAGACATCATCATATATCTCCAAACCTAGAATTTTTGGCCTGATACATGTCGCTCTGACTAACGACGTATCTGATATCAGGCTAAAAAATCTATTATAATTGGCGACATCCTTTATCATCGTGGTATCGATACAATTTTTCGATGGTGCCTCAACCATTTGGAGGTTGAGAAAGCTCTAAATGAATGCCATGCTTGAGCATGTGGTGGACATATGCCTGGTTATGCCACCGCACAAAATATTTTGCATGTTGGCTATTTTTGGTCTATTATGTTTCGCGACTGCATCCTCGCGGTCCAAAAGTGACACTCCTGCTAGATATACGATTGTAAAACCTGTGCTCCACTAACTCGTTTACACCCTATTATCATCCTTGGACCTTTCGTGAAATGGGGCATTGATTTTATGACATTTAACCTTCACTCGGGCGGGAGGGAATGGATACATCATTGTGGCGGTAGACTATTTTACCAAGTGGGTTGAGGCGATGCCTACATACAATAACACCGAAGAAACAAATGTTATTTTTCTCTTCAATCATGTCATTGCAAGCTTTGGTGTACCATAGGCTATATTTATAGATCATGGGAAACATTTCCATAATCACGCTCACTGCTAAGTTGGGCCTCCACCATGAAATCTCAACTCCCTAATACCCTGAGGCGAATGGGAAACTCCAAGCAATCAACAAAGTTTTGAAAACAATGCTTCATCGCATGATATGGATCCACAAATCAGATTGACATATTATCCTTTATGCGGCCTTGTGGGCATATCGAACCTCTGTTTGGACTTCTACCAGATTCACACCATTTCAATCGGTGTATGGTCTAGAAGAAATCCTTCCTATTGAGTATGGAATTCCATCTCTGAAACTTATTGTCAAACTCTTCCATGCCACTTTCGTAGAAGAAGAGTGTCTCTTGCATTTGACAGGCTTATATGAAACTTGGTGTGATGTCGTGATGGCTAATGAGGCCCATAAGAAACACATTAAGGCGCAATATGATAAGAATGTCAAGCCTCATGCCTTCTTGGAAGGTGACCTTATCTTATTGTATGACCCAGAGTCTGATAAGTTAAGATATGGGAAGTTCGAACCAATGTGGTTAGGCCCATACATTTTTAAATGTGTTCTTGCTAAAGGGTCCTATGAGCATATTGATTTCGATGGAGTTCCGTTCGTGCAACCTAGAAATGGGATTTACCTCAAAAACTACTATACTTAAGTTATTTTTGCGTATTTCACTATGTACATACTATATATAGGTGTGTTGGGTGTGTTTGCAGTGTGTTCCCTTCGCAGTTTCCTACGGTTTATGTTAATCCTATTTACATTTGGTTTGTAGATGTTGGTATCCCTTCAACCATATGTTGGTTATGTTGATGGCACTAGTCGTAGTCCTTAGAACCTTTCCTCCGCAACATAGGATATAAATGCTCCGAGTGGTGAGTAAGTGAGTTTACAAGGGATTTGTATTGGTCGATCTGCTAATAATATCGTTGAGTATAGCACTGTGATTGAACTGTTATTTGGTGTTATTTCTCATGGTATCCGCCCTATAGTTATTAGACTTGACTCACAACTTGTAGTACTACAGTTAACTAATGTCTATTAAGTTAGAAGTCCAACTATGCTTCATATGTTCTTAATGGTTCTCCTTCTGGAAAGACATTTTGATTATATCCAATATCAACAAATTCCTAAAAGTCTAAATACATTGACAGATGCATTGGCAAATCATGTTCTAGATAGACATTTGCGACATATGTAAATTAAATTAAATTAAATTCACATCACATACATTGAATAAGATAATAGAACGCATAAGAAACATCGATATATATATATCAAAGTTTGGTTTTACAAAAACTTGTGCTGGAGACACATATGGCGACACAACTTGTCACAAACAAAATACACATGCAGTTAAAATATGGCTATATGGCCTCCTAGTTGACTAATCATGATGATGCTCATGATAACAAGCAAATGCATGAGCCATCTTTCACGAAAACCAAGTAATAGAACTAGGCACACCAATAGTATGACGTTTGTAGTCTCATAGGGATTTGATCGACCCTAGTCTCAACTATGCCGTGGGTCAATCCCTTCATATGTCGCTCAACCTCTACAAGCGTCTCAACCACATTGAGATCTTGTAATACCTCTCATCCCCTTGCAACAACATGTACTCCAACCAGTGCCTATTGTGGGTCTCCAACATGTTGAAGATAGGCTGAAATCACTGGTTGAATGGGTCCAACGTCTGCATGTAAAAATTGATAGTTAGTCTCAAATACATAAAAAGAAAAAAGAAAAACATTGTAAAACTCGAAAATAAAAAAAGATCAAAATAATTTTTTTATACCTATGGTGCCTCATCGCTTGCCATCAGGAAGCTTGAGATCTAGGTCTTTTTGGAAATCCATCCCAGCGTATGGATAGTCTTCGATCATAATGAGTTGCACGCGCAACCATCGGAAGAAGACTGGTGTGAAACTCATGGAAGTTGGACCTTCATATCTAAACATGAGATCCACCCATCGTCTCATCCGTGGGATTCTCGGATCCGAAATCTCAAGCGAGATATGTTGTTGTTGGAGTCATGGAATCTACTCCAGGGAAAATGAGATCAAAATGGAATCATACTTGAAGTTTTTCAATCACCCATCCTTTGCCTTGGTGATTTGTTCCTTCATGTTTTCTAGTACTCCCTCGCTCCAGTTAAATACTCTCGGTTCTATGCACTCTAAAGTATATTGCATTTGGGACCTGTTAGCCAAATGCAAGGCAGCGCCGTCGACCAATCTAACAATGATAAACATGATTGTCCTTAAAGGCAAATAAACCACATCCTTTACTTCGATTTTCTAATCTTTGGTTGGTTGGGATTGAGGTCTACAATGTGAAATGATATAGTCCTTGAAAGTCTCTCCACCCCTTCTCGAATCAGATTACGAGATAGGAGCACCATTCCTTGATAAAACTGTCAAGAAATAGATGTCTTCCACCTGTATGTTGAGCATATGTGATCCAAGCTTGAAAGCCTGTGCCTGAACATGCCATGCTTGGACAATATATTCTAATCACTCCATCTATTGCCTCATCCCAGGAAGCCAAAAGAATTTCAGAAGCCCACAGTTTCTCAATGTCTGTGTGGTCGCTGTATCATTATCAACAATCATGTCTTGTTCTTTATGTTCTCTTTCTTGCCATATCAAAGCCATTTTGTTTTGATGGATACCTGAAACATGACAAGAAAAATCTTTAGAGTGAATCCCATGCAAAAAATTGAGAGAAGTTTGGGTGAAAGGAGAAAAACAATTTTTTGAAATGTGCCCAATGCACCTTTCGACACTGCTGGGGTGCGTTGGAGCGGGGGTGAAAAATTAAATCCCTAGGTCACCCAAAACTTGGAGAATTATGCCTGAAATGAAAAATTGGAACCATGAAATGAAAGAGGAAGGTGAGATCTCCTACTTGGAAGCAACGACACTCAAAATCATCCACTAGATTGGCTATAATCAACTACTGAAAATCAGGGGCAAAATTCACTCAAAGCTTACTCACCAAGAGGTAAAATGCAAAATGGTAAAAATGAAATTAATTTTTGCCTATTTATGGTCATTTTCATGATTATTTTATTAATATTTATTATTTTAACCTAAATATGAGTTAATTTTACCATGTATAAGATATTTTAATCTTTCAGTGATGTTTTGAGCACGTTAATATATGTTTGACGACTTTAATGGTGTTTGAATCGAAAAAAATCATGTTGACAAGGGGGCATACTTGTATCACTTTTTTGGGCCCTGTAAACTCACGAAAAAGGAACACCCTGGAGTCCTCTTTAAACTCTTTTCAGACTCCCTAAATATGAAAAGATTGTTGAGCACTTGTCTTTTCGAACTTGTCAAAGTAAATGAAAATACATCTACTCAGTATAATTTTAACCGTTTTCTAGACTGAGATAAACTATTTACGAAAAAAATACCTTATTCAAACATGTCCAAGAGGTTCTCCTAAGTATCATTTTCTGCATTTTCAGTCTCAAGAGACTATTTACGAAAAGTAACCTTTGGAGTTTTCTTTTTTGCCTATTTTTCAAACTCTCTAAACATGAAAAAGGAGTTGAGTTAGACCCTCACTATACTCATAAAAGTATCAATCAACGATGGACTCATCAAACATGGCAAGACCAAACCACTTCTTCTTATGGTTCATTAAAAATACTCATAGGGATTCATTCAAAGGATGAAATTACAGATCAAGCATATGTTATCCTCCTCAAGCTTATTAAAAAATAAAAAGATACTGACATAAATGGTGTGGGAAATTGGGGAAACATGGTACTCTACCTATTAATGGAAGCGAGTCGCTCTTGAACATGACACTCTTTCAATTTGTCTTCGTGGCTGTTGGGTTGGGAAATCTGTTTGTCTTTTTAGTTCATCACACCATATCAAAGCCTCTATATTCAGTTTTAAGTCAATGCTGCCAGCTCCATTCAATGTCGCTGGTATGTTCAAGAGAAGTCCTTTAATTGTTATCTGTTGCGATACTTTAAGCATTCATTCATGTCGGTTGTTCCTGATCGAATTCCACATCAACATCGTTTGTTTCAAATCATGATACCCATTTTGTGTCGTTGATGGGGGACACATTAAGGCCCTCCTACAACAGGTCATTTCATGTCGACATCAACGCATTATCCAGGAATTTGACTTAGAAACTCCCTTTGGTGGAGCTTGCATACATCAATGGCAAGTTTCCTTGCTCGTGGCGACATGTCTTCATCATTGTCCTCCGTCCAAAAGATTATATGTGGTGTTCGACTTCAAATCATTCATTCACATCATATGGATTGTACTATAATACCTTGAGCCATTAATGTCATCGATAGTTTCTCTCGCATCTATTAATGGATTACATCATTGGATGATAATCAAATGGTGTCTACCATGTTTGACTTCATATCATTCATTCACATGGTTAAACTCATACATTGCATGATTAAGTGAACGAGATAGGAGACCTCAGATCTAGTTCCATCCATTCGAGATGCGCTTTTAGGATTAATGCAAGTTTACAAGGTATTATGGCTTTGATCATATAGACTGATGAGGCTCATCAACAGGTAAACTATATGGGTCTTAATGCCACTCTCCATCTTATTAAAACCAACTTTTCTCACATTTACTTACATATTTTATTATATTTTGCTTAGTGAGAAGGGTAAAGGCGAGGTGTTATGTCATCTGGCCTAGAATGCATTAATTGCAGGAATTGGAGCAATTTTGAGCTAATTTAAGTGGAAGAACTCAAAATGGACAAACAAGAGGGATTTTAGGAGATTTTTTTCCCTCCTTAAGTCCTCAAATCATTTGAAGATTCCTCCAACATATCTCATCAACTCGGAGTTACAAGTAGGCAAGCCACCCGAGTTCATTGGCAGCCAAGCCAGTGATAATGAAGACAAGTCATTCTCGATTTTGGGAGCCAGGTCTCTCTAATTGTTAGGAAGCTCTTGGTAGCTTACGTTTGTATAAATAAGAAGGTCAAGGGCCTCATTAGGATTGTATTTTTGGTTGTAGCCAAGAGGCAATTTAGAGCTGAAACATTGTGACTGTTAATCTTTTGTTGTATTTGAAATTTTGATGATAATGAGAAGGTTGACCTTGATCCAACACTGGGTTGACTCAGAGGGTTGAAGCTATTGGGTTAGGGCCCAACCCTAGCAACATAGGTTCCTCTTTTTGTACATGTATTCTTAGATTAAAATCATAGTTAGCTATTGAAGTTATTTATGCTTTGTTTAGTTTAACAAGTTTCCATTAGTTGAAGAAATAGATCAGTGGTACATTAGTGAGAAATGAGACTTTAGAAAATCTTGTGACAGTGGCCTCTTCCTCATCTCCCTCATGGGATCATGGTTTGAGGGCCCCAGTTTCACAGCTCCAAAACATATTTATCTTTTGATCACTGCATAGTTTAGGGTTCATTGTTGAATATGTCATTGTTTATGATTTCTTGGAAGCACGTGCAGTTGTCATTTTTTTCTTGAGTTTCTTGTAGTTTAAGAAGGCATTTCATTTCATAGATCTAGTCATTAGCCATCAATAAATTAGTTCTCGCAAATTCAACTCATCTTTTCCCTATTTATATGAAGTTATGCATAAATGAAGAGAAGAACATGTTTTGTTGTAGGGATTGTTGATCTGCAGGGAGGAACTCATCCCACTAGCCTCATTTAAGTATTCTCCATCTTTTGACAAGGCCTACCAACCCCTAATCCAAATTTCTTTTTTGTAGCTACCGTGGACAACTACCTTGGGTAAATCCAACCATCTTGAAGTGTTGGGCTGAGCCTTGGGTAACACACACCTTCCCTACACCCTATTTCACCATCAAACATCTTTCCAACACTTCATTTCACCTTCCCTACCTTCCTATGGCCTTAAGCTAACTTCCTGTAGAAAACTAGGACATCCAGCAGCAATGCCTGTAGTAGTTACAAGAACTCCTGTAGCAGCCTGTTTAAACTTGT
Source organism: Pinus taeda (assembly GCA_000404065.3). NCBI lineage: Eukaryota > Viridiplantae > Streptophyta > Pinopsida > Pinales > Pinaceae > Pinus > Pinus taeda. The sequence continues at coordinate 25,217 of APFE030181539.1, forward strand.
TTTTAGTAGAAATGATAGTCTGAGCATAGGGTAGGCCCTCCACTTGATTTCCATGCCTCTTAGTGCCATTTTAGACCAGCTCTTCCATGCCTTTCTCCCCTAAAAAGATCAGATTGTTTAATTTAGCATTTACATTTCTAAATAAAAAATCAAAAGGCTCTTTTTTTTTTTTCTGCCATTTCAACATGAGATAGCTAGTGCATGCATAATCAATCATAGAGTGATAGGATAACTTCCCATGTCCACTTAGTCCAAATAGCCAGATGATAGAATGCAAGGTTAGATTAGTCCTCTTTTTCAAGTAATGTGTGTCATTTCTTAGCTATATTATTTCATGTCATTTCATAACACTTTCCATTCAACACTTTCATTTCCTAAATAGGCAAGCATTTACTTTCTTGCATTAAATATTAGTTGTACATTCAATGTCATTAGTCAAAATAATTCTAGTCAACAGAAGACTGGTTTGAAAACCCTAGTGGTCTATCGCCCCAGTTGAAAAGTGACAAGAGTAGATTGTTGCATCTGCTATGCATATAACACTATCACCGCCAAGTTTGTACAAAACCCTAGGTTGATAAAGTAAAGTTGGTAGCCCTGGGAGTTGCAACATCCTTGCTGCAATACTGAGGCTTATCATAGACAATCATCCAATCATGGGTCCACTCTTTGTCATCAGTGGACACGACTTTTTGATCATTGTACATGTAATGTTAGTATATATGCTAAGCATGGGTATGCCTCACTCAACAAATATATCATGATGAAAATGTGTTGTAACATATGATGTGCTTGACCAGTTGTTCTTAATCCAGACTTGTCACAAGGTAAAACATTTCATTCATGAACTATCGTTCCTGACTTTTTGCTTTAGGGGGCAATCTCTTATAGGCCATTTTGTCAAATTTGGTCAATAAGCCTACAAACCAAATCAATCCACATTTGTGAACATGTTGTCATCATCCCTACACAAAGCCCTAAGCATGACCTTTCCAAAAAGTTTGAGTTTCTGGGATTAACTACTCAAAATCAATGTTTTTAACCCCAACGCACCCTGCCCCTTTTGCCACCTGTCAGGCCAGGTAGTAACTCCACGAAATTAATTCATATTATTCCTTTAGGTAGGTATTTATTATATACATGAGGGAGACTGTTCACTTCATCTCCCGATGACTGTTCATATTTCTTATTATTTATTTACAGTAATTACATTCACCCAATCCTGATGATTAGGTGTTAACATCCCCCCCCTTAATCTGAAGGGATGTTGGTGAGTCCAAGCATCATTCTGAATCGTTCAAGCTTTTCTCTTCCAAGCGCTTTGGTGAAGATGTCTACAATTTGCTCATTAGTGGAACAATGACGGAGATGGATTGTTTTGGCCTCAACATGATGTCAAATCAGATGATATTTAGTATTAATGTGCTTTGTTCAATCATGGAACTTTGGGTTCTTCGCTAACTTTATTGCAAAGGAATTTTCAATCATGAGTGGAGTTGATTGTACTTGTTTTACCTGCAAATATTCAAGAATTTTCCTGAGCCACACAATTTCTTTTGTTGCTTCAGCTGCTACCACGTATTCTGCTTCTGTTGATGAATTTGCTGGAACTGATTGTTTGCGTGATCTCCAAGGGACAACTCCTAATCCAAGACTCAGAGCATATCCTAAAGTAGATACCCCAGTTTCATTGTCTCCATCGAAGTCTGAATTAGAGTATCCAATCAAGCTGAAGCTGTCCACCTGTGCATACTTGATTCCAAATTCTTGAGTTCCCTTCAAGTACCTTAGAACTCTTTTTACAACAAACCAATGTCCCTTACAAGGCTTTTGCATAAACCTGGAGAGGATTCCAACAACAAACGAAATGTATGGTCTGGTAGTAGTTAGGTAGTTGAGACTTCCTATAAGCTGTCTATACTTTGTTGCATCCTCAAATTCTTTTCCTTCAATAGATGTGAGCTTTAAGTTTTGTTCCATTGGAGTAGTAAGAGGATTGCATTCTGTCATGCCAAACCTCTTCAACAGATCTCCAATGTACTTCTTTTGAGAAAGAAATATGGACTTCGGATGTTGAGTTACTTCAATACCAAGATAGTAATGAACATAGCCCAAATCGGTCATTTCAAAACTTTTCCCCAATTCCTTCTTTATGGATGCAATGTAGCTTTCATTGTTCCCTGTCATCAAAATATCATCTACATATACCATAAGATATACAACTGTTTTGCCAACTTTCTTGACAAATAAAGTTGCATCATCAAGATCATAATGTTTGATTTTGAGTTTCAGAAGATGCTCTGTTAGTTTTTCATACCAGGCTCACGGTGCTTGTTTCAGCCCATACAAGGACTTCACAAGTTTGTATACTTTATGTCCATGTCCTTTCACAACAAATCCTTCAGGCTGGGACATAAAAACATTCTCTTTTATATCTCCATTCAAGAAAGCATTTTTTACATCCATTTGATGGACTTTCCAACTGTTCTGAGTTGCTAGGGCAAAGAGTGTTCGGATGGTAGCCCATTTTGCTGTGGGGGAAAAAGTCTCCTCATAATCGACCCCTTCCTTCTGTGCAAAACCTTTTGCCACAAGCCTAGCTTTGTGCTTGTTAAGTGAGCCATCAACTTTATACTTGTTCTTGTAGACCCACTTGTAGCCAATTGGTTTGGTTCCTAATGGAGGATCAACCGACTTCCAAGCGTCGTTCTTTATGAGGGCATCATACTCCTTTTGCATCACTTCTTTCCATTCATCATGAGAAGCAACTTATTTGAAGGAAGTTGGTTCAAAATATGTAGACAAGTTCAATTCACAATCATAAGAAACATCCATA
>APFE030181544.1:0-17579 GCA_000404065.3 Pinus taeda
AGTGAACCCCCCAAAAAATCCAAGTGAGTCTAGCCGACGTCTGCTCCAGGTACAGTGGGATCTTCCCGCCACCGTCACCTTGGGTAGAATCCTAAGATAATGGCCAATAAGGTCACCAACAGTAACAAATACACCTGGGGGAACAGTCTACACTCCGACAACACGCAAGGGCAGAGTAACAAGCTCAATCCCCTTACCGGCTCCTTGACAATGGTCAATGCAAGGTTTAGCGATAAGTGATCCCCTTTCTCCTCAACAATAATCTGAGGTTTACCGTTTGTAATACGTGCGTGTCTGGCGTCGTTCCCAACGAGGGAGGATTGATCCCCTCACTGGTTCGGACACAAGCTCGTGCTTCTCCTTTAAGAGGAGCTTTCCCAGAGTATAAATGTAACTGTTGGATTTATCCTATCACAAGATAAGCTACTTGTTTGGTTTTATAGTCTTGGAGAGTTAATTACTCACCTACTCCAAGACACTAGCCTGATCTATGTTGGTGCTTCAGAGCCCTAGAAACATAAAAATTTCTAAGTTAATTTTATTTTAAGCGTTGATTTTAATGGATGTTCTTTAAGACAAAGGTGATGGAGATGAAACTTGATGGTGTATAGACTCGACTCCAATTCTCTAAAAAGATGCACCTAAGATGATTTACACTATTTTTTCATTTCAATGAATTTTCTAATTTAGAGAGTTGAGAGAATGCAATCTTTTGATAAAAACAACTTTCTTAATAGACAATCAAAGAAACAATCTCTTTATCTTTTCAAAGCGCACAAAACACAACCACTCATTACTTCACGAAAAATTCCTTGTCTTTCAAGACTTCAAATGCTACTCTAAAACAAACTTCGCAAAGGAGATATTTTTGTATTTTCCTATTTAATAAAGCATGTAAAATTAATCTAATCAAAACAATTTCAAGATCTATGAAAATCTATGAAAAATTCACTCAAAAAGCAAATCAAAGGAAATTTACCTAACTTTACCTAACAAGTAAATCTAAGAAGCAAAAGCCTACTAAGATGATTCCGGGATGTTTTACTTGGCAACAATCAGTCCAAGGACTAGTTTATGCAGAATCACAAAATAATCAAAACAAAAATCAAACTCTTTTTGTTCTTTTTTAAAATGAAATTCACAACTTAAATCAACAAGCTAGATTGAAATTTCGCAAAGAGGCAACATAAAGGTAGGTTGCTCACGCGGGTAGACTTTACAACTGGTCTGACTCCTAAGAAGACTGACAAAACCAGAGATATCTAAGGTTCCACAACTTCTAAATCCAAAGTCACTACAGGACCAATGCAAAACTCAAACCCTAAGGCTAAAATTTCAATGAATTTCACTAAAACTTTCAACACTAATGGGACAAGTTCAGGCGAAGATTTTTGACTGACAACCAGTGGATCTGGGCAGTAAAGACTAAGAAAAACAAAATCTAAAGGGAAAAAAGGTATAAAATTGAAATTTTCTCAATTTTAACAAGGTACACAGGCAACCTGTTTAACCAGGTGCGTCCACACTCTGTGTACAAAGATACAGTGCGTACAGGTACGCACTGTGTCTAACTCAGAGGGTGCGTACTACTGCAAAATGAAGAAAAACTAAATTCTAAATCGACTCTAAGCTAACCCACCCAAAAACACAGTCAAGCAATCAAAAAACAAAAAAGAAAAGACTCTTTTCAGATCAAAGTAATACTCAAAGGAAAAATCAATCACATCAATGCATTCCCCAGTGGAGTCGCCAATTTGTCATGCGGAAAGAGTTTTTTTTGCTGACAAAACTAACCTCCCTAGGAGTCTAAGACTCTCTAGTGACAAACAAGACAATTAAGAGCAATCCTTCTCTAAACATACATTATTCTATGAGAAACCAAGTGTTTTTCGATCCTACCTCAAGTCCAACGCTTGTTGTAGCAGTCTAACCTCGTCGATCCAGATGAGCTCCTCCTTCAGTTTGAAACCTGCATACACTAACAATCAAACGATTACATAACACCTGAATATTCCATAAAACAAAGCATATTCAACATATAGACCAAGGAGTATATGAAACAATTCATTAACAGCAAATCATTGAGAAGAATGGACTTATTTGTATTAAGGAAACAAAAAAGAAACCATTACAACCTGAGCCTTGGTGTTGTGCAAGTTCCTCCCAGGGTCCAGCAAGAGTTTTCCTCTACTTTGACAAGCTCACCCACTTCCAAATGAAACAACAAAGGATGGTAATCTCTCCTCACAAGCTTACAATGGAAGTCCTAATTCCAGCAGCATCTACCCTTTGGAATGTTCAGCTTTCAACCTCCCCTCCCTTGGCCCAATGCCTGTATTTATAGTGTTCTAGAGGAAGTTATTCAGTTCCAACATCAATGGGATAATCCCTCTTTTGGATGGGGTAGCTCCTCTCTTGATGGGATAAGTTCCTCTATCATAGGGATGCATGAACCATCTGGAGGCGCTCAATACACGTCAAACACTCTTTCTTCTAGAATGCTCTAGAAGTGACCACAAGTAACTTTTTTAAGATGAAACTCGCACCTTTTGACCTTTACAGGAGTACACACCCATCCCTTGACTTACAGAGCGTACAAGTACGCAGGTAGAATGAGCTTGGGATGCGTACACGCAGGCAAGGTAGAGAGAACCTGCGTACCCAGAGATAAACATGATTTTTGATGACTTTCTCTCTTTTTTGAAGTTTGACATGGAGAGTAGAGGCATAAGGCTTGACAAGGAGGATAATATGACTATTGATGGAGCCATATTAACTGCAGATAGTCATGGTGACAAATTTCAGTGTAACAGACCATCTGTCACATCTCTCAAGCATTTGCACATCCAATTTTTTTTATTTTTATTTTTTTACTTACTCATCTTATTCCCTTCCTAGTGTGTGCATTTTAATATGGGTAGGTGCCAAATATTACTATCTGTAAAGGCTATGTCATATGCATATGTTCCATAATAAACACCTTTATATTGCAACATATATATTTACTTGGGAATGTTTGGCGGATTTATCAACTGGCATGTGAGCGTACTTTGGTTAATTTAATTATATTGATTTCCTATTATCCTAAGTCAATATCCATGGTGTGTTTTATCAAGCCCGAAATTTTAATGCATGTCCATTTGATTGATGGAAAGGTCCTTAGTCCCACCACGATGTCCTCATTTGATTGGTTATGGCCGTGGTGGTGGTAATAGGAGTCCCATCCTCCTCTTGCCACTTCAAGTCATTCATGTGGGCAATGGGGTGGCTTGGTTTTTCACGTGACGGTGGAGTTGAGTTTGGCTCCAGATCAATGGTGGTGGCACATTGTGGAAACCCTAACCCCCTTTTCTTCTAACCTACCTCCTCTTCTGTTCATTGTGACCACCACTTGGCCTCATCCTCTACTATGCTATGCTCATCGACCCTTGGTACGACATGGCTCATTTCTATGATCATTATAGTGCTATCACCCCATGCCTGAGCTACAATTTTCCATGAGCCAATGTGGTGCAACATGGCTCATTTCTACACTCATTATAGTTTTATCATTCCATGCCCGAGCTACACTTTTCCATGAGCCAATGTTGTCACATAATACTTTTGTTGAGAGGGAGTGTTCCTTTTTTTTTTTGTGGTGTGGATAGAGTTTCAAAAAAATTTCCTCTTTGTTTTGCTTGTTCCACAATTTGTAGTGGCTTTGTTAATCCTTACAAAGACTGGTCATGACCGACAGTTCCTCCATATGCCTAAACAAGTACAAGCATCGTTTTTGTTTCTGGTTTTTTGATAGTGGCTTAGAATCAGATATTATGGTGATTTAATTAGGGTTTTTCCTGTTTGTAGGGTAAATATTCCACCTAAGGCAGGAATCCAGCCATTGCCTCTTATTACTAGCCTCCCTCAATCATTTTTTCTCTTAGTCATGCCCAGGATCAAAGCTTTACTTCTCAGTTCCTTCAGGTAATCAAATGCAGGTTTATGATTGTCCCAGAGGTTACTTCTAAGGTGGGTTTTCTATCATTTATTGTGAACTAATTATTGACTCAATTTTTTTTTCCTCCTATTGGGTGAATTCAACTTGGAAAATAGGTGACCAAGCTCTGCCCCCTTCGTTCCTTGGGTAATTATTTCAGTATTTTAGGCATGATTACTACAATCCTGGTATGGGAAATGTTTCCAATGTATACTAACTTTGTCTGCTATGGGTGACTTGTATGTAGGTATTCCAGTGAACCTCAAATTTTTTCTATTATGTGGCCTTTTCCATCCTCAACATGTTTTCTCACTAATGGATTCCTTCCACAATGGTACTTGCCAGGTCGGTTGTACTCCCATTTTGTTGGCTCTAGATAATGGATTGGTGCACCTCTAGAGAATGGGTCATTGTGTCGTCCTTCGTTCTCAGATGCTAGATTCTTTAACTATGGTTACCACTATTCCTAGCATGTTAATGGTGAGATTCCCATGAGTATGTTGTGCCCTTCTATTTGGTCACGGCGTGACCTTCTGTTCTATTTATTCTTTTTAAATTGGACACCTACAAGGGCTTATGAGGCACATGTCGTATTTTCATAGAGATTTGCTCTTAATGTTTTCTTTTTGTTGGGTGAAGAGATTCTTAATTTAATAAGATAACCCATTCCTATGAATATAATCAAACTTGTTTTAACTCCTTTTGTTAAAAAGACAGAAATTCTATATTGTTTCAACTTCAAATTGAGTTATTAGTTGATGTATATATTCTCATATATAAATTTTCACTATTCTATGCTTACATATATATGTTAAGACTGATTGCCACTTGTTTTCTGAATATGCTATGTACTTTATTATTAATGTTGTAATGTGCCTCTGCCTAGACTGCAAGCACCATTTGGGGAATACCAATTTCCTTAAGGCTTTTCCTATGACTTCTTCCACTTTGTGGAATTACTTAATCAATTAATATTTTGTTTCAGTTGGCATGTTCATAGTTGTTCTCTTGCATTTCCATCTATTTCAGTTTGCTAAAAGAGAAAAGAGGTAAAATTATAGCTTTTGCAATCCTATGTAATATAAATTTCAATACGTTCTTGTTTCCTCCTTCTGTGAGTTATTTATCCTAGAAAGTCAATTTGTTTGAATTGTTAGGAGATGTTATTCTACTATTAAAGTGTTGGCCAGACCATTATGGTTGCCACTGTTGACCTAGGTTGTCATTGATGTCAATATGGCAATATTCTAGATACTAGATGACCCATGAAGGGGAAGCAAAGCAGATCCATGAAGAAATAGGAGCAAGGCCATCAAGAAAGCCAAGCCATGAGTAAGAGTCTATTAACGGAGGAGTTAACAAAGGAGGCATATCAAAGCTATTGCTTATGCTTAAGAGTATTGCAGAATATCAGAGCAAGAGAGGCATATCAGAAAAGACAGAAGCCATCAAAGTATGAAGGTATCGGAGAAGACATTGGAGCAAGAGGAGCCACATCGGAGGAGCATCACATGTAATACATGCCCAAGAAGAACTGAGAGGAAGAAGTCATCAAAAGAGGAGTTAACATATCGGAGGAGCATAAACAACATCAGAACTATCGGAGGAGCCATATATATGCCAAAGAAGAACTATCGGAGGAGCATAAAGAAGAGCGGAAGAGTTAAAGGAGCGTACCAATAAATAAGAACATAAGAGTTACAAGAGGCAGAGTTTACATATATATCGGAATACACTATTGGAGGCAGAGTTTACATATATATCATAATACACTACCGGAGGCAGAACATACATATATATCGGATAAATCATATCGGGGGGTTCTACTATGTGCCACTACCTGAAACACCCGACAGTGATATACTTGTGCGGCCCCGATGATATATATGTCTAGGGGCATAAACAAGTGAAGTCCTCTAAGTGTTCTGATGCATGCTTTTTAGTGTATTTAATATATTCTGGCTATATGCATTGCCACATTAAAACATGCAAATTGCAATATCTATCTATCTATCTATATATATATATATATATATATATAGAATATTATATATATAATATATTATATATTATAATATAAATCTGATACTTGTGGACACTGAACATTATGAAATTCTCTATTGTTATATCGCATCCGCCTATTGGAACTCGCATATCGCAATGTACAAAGGGTTGTCACCCCTGAAAGCGCCGATTGCGATAAAGTATGCAGACTCGCTGCAACACTGCAATATGACTTAATGCTATGTCGTATCACAAGTGCTCAAGGCCTTGTTGCATTGGAAGCACCGATTGCAATATATGTTGTGGACCCGATGTAACACAGCTTAATACGGTATATCAAAAAGGAAAATTATCTCACAAGGGAAATCTTCAAAGTTAGTCAAAAAGAAGAGGAATTGTGGAGATTAAAATCTCGTAGTTTCTTTCTCTAATCAGGTGATCAAATACTTCCTTTTTTCATAAAAAATAAAAGGGTTTTGAATCCCAATATCGTGTTGAAGTGATTTCTCCGGAAGAAAGGGTGAGGATAACCTACTTCAAGGAAATATAGTAGAAAGCATTCTGCCATTATCAAGCCCTCTATCAAGAAGAGGGGGGAGTAGACATGACCCAAACTCAGTACTTACTCCATTGTATCTCTTCCATAATATCAGAATCTACCAACTCTTCTTCGATAAAAGAAATTGAGGAAGCTAAATTTATGGAAGCAGTTTGGGATTTAGATCCAGATAAAGCTCTAGGCTGAATGGCTTCCTAATTATCTTTTTTAGAACCTTCTAGATTCTAATGAAAAAGGATCTATTGTGAATGTTGAACAACACGAGGAGAAAGGGCAAGGTCGAGGGTAGCATTTATTCTTCCTTTCTTTGTCTTATCCCCAAGGAAACAAATCTAGTGATTTTTTCCTAGTTTCATCATACAAAATATTAACCAATATTATAACAACAAGACTCGAGAAATTTCTTCCAGACATTAGCTCAAAGAATTAGGGAGGCTTTATGCAACATAAGAATATATTGGATAATATCATCCTTGTCCAGGAAGAAATCCACTCCATCAAGGAAGTAGGCAAGTCCAACATGGTAATCAAAATAGATATGGAAAATGACTTCGATTGAGTAAGGTGCTCCTTTCTCTTTTCGATGTGAGAAAAATTGGTATTTTGTAAATAATTTATTGGATGGATAAAAGAATGCATTGGTTCCTCTTGGATTGCGCCATTAGTTAATGTTCACCCTTCCTTGTTTTTTGTTGCTTCAAGGGGATTACAACATGTTGCACCCTATCCCCTTTGCTCTACATCATAATGGCAGAAATTGTGAGTAGGAATATGGAAAAGATTGTGACGACAAGGTAAATTGATGGAGTTGAGCATAGCTAGGAAGACTGAAGGAGTTAATTATTCACAATTTTCAGATGATGCCCTTATTTTAGGAGGGACCTCTAAAATAATTGTATCTTGATTAAAAATAAAATGGATAGGTATCTTGATCTCCTTAGTGTGATGGTTAATAAAGAAAGTGCCAACTTTATGGATGGAATTGCTCAGATGAGACTTTGAATAGGATATATAGGGTTTTAGATTTATCGATTGTGCTAGAATGGAGATCATTTAGGTATTTAGGTATCCCAATCTCAATGGGATCATCTAGTGTTGATGAGTGGGAGGAAGTTGTGTAAAAAATCAAAAAAAGAATTCAGTCATGGGGCGTTTAATGGTTAAATGTGGTAGGGAAAGTAGTGTCGCTAAATTTAGTATTGTCATCACTCCCAGTATATATGGGTTCCAGTTTGCTTGCTCCTAAAAGTATCATCCATCAAATTAGAGGTTTGTAGATGAAGTTCTTCTGGCAAGGAGGGAAGGATAACGAAAAAAATTCACTTAGTAAATTGGAACACATTGCATTTTCCTAAGAAATTCAGTAGATTAGCTATTAAAGGCCATGAGATCATGAACCTAGAATTGGGTGCTAAGATTGTATGGTTTCTACTCTCATATTCTTTAGAGTGGTGGAAGCAACCATTTACTCAAAATTATTTCTACAAGAGCAAACTATCTAGACCTGAACAAGAATCTCGGCCTAAGAAAGGATCCAAGATATGGAAAATTATGTAAGGAAGTGGCCCTAATCATTCTTGATCAACTAGGATGACAAGCAGGGAACAAAGCATGTATCAATCTATAGAAGGATCACATCCCAATAGTAGTATTTTTTAAAAAGAATGAAGGAGTCAAAGAACTATGTAGATGGATGGAAGAAAACAAGTATAAGAAGATAATGGATATGACACAGTGGGATGCCTTTGGCCATTGGATTGGTTGTTAATTTCAGGATATACCTCCTCGTCTTCAACCTCATCGGTATTCTTTTTATAAACTCTTTGAAAGGATTCACCCCAATTGTAACAACAACTATGGATTGCAAAATTTGGATGGGTAGTAAAAGGTTTATATACAACCAAAGTCAAATATGAAGTGTTAACAAAGAAAATCCAGTGACCTCCACCGGATAAAAGTTGGGACAAAATATGGAACAAGGATGGGTTGTTGAAAATCAATACGTTATGTTAGGAATTGGTTCATGGGAAGGTGTTAATGGCTGAAAATATAAAAAAGGAGCATCCAAGGGTCATCCATATGTATTGTTTATGCATAACTAGAAGAGGATATCCCTCATATCTTATGATAGTGCACATTCTTCTTGAAGGTTTGGAAAACTATCATTGAAAAGGTTAGAGATATCCCCTTCATCCTGTAGAAATGACATGACATGTTTGAACAATAAAAGAATCAAATTCCTTGGAAAAGGAAATTAGATTTCGTAACAATGAGATCTTGGATGGCATTCCCAAAGTATTTGTTTTGGGCCATTCGACTTGATTGCAACAAAGAAATCTTTAACAATGTTAGCCCAAATACGATGTTCTCGGTAATCAAAGAATTCGAACTATTAATGAAGGAAATCTCATCTTTGGGTTATGATCCAGAGAAATCAATGACATGACTCACAATTAGAAAGAATGCCTCAAGCTTGTTGATCCTCAAGGTCATTCTATCAATTTCAATTTTAAGCATAAAGATTCTATGCCCTTTCTTATTCAAATGAATCCTAATGATTTTAAAAGTTGGAGGAAAAGTAAAGATAAGCTTTCTTTATTCTTTGATGGAGATTCTAAAGGTAACCTCAGGGAGGATGGAGCAAGAGGGAGTATTTTTCATCCCGGTGAAGAACTAGAGATTAAATATGCATGGGGTATAGGAGCTTCAACCAACCATTAGGCTGATTTCTTAACCCTTTAGCAAGGATTGGAATTAATAATAGAAAATAAAATCCGATAGTTGATGGTGTTTGGGAAGTCAATGTTATTTATTCAACAAGTGTGTAAAGTCAAAGAGGATCCATTGTTAGTGCAACCTCCTATGCTCCATCGAATAAGTTCAAAAATTTCCAAGTCTGAGGTCATCGATTTTTTTCATGTCAAAAGGCACCTTAACACTAATACTGACTTGTTGGAAAACCATGGAGTCAGTCTCAAACAAGGGTTAATGGAGAACGATGGTTCAAATTTGGTAATCCAACATATCCCATGAAGAAACAAATTCAAAATTTGTGCATAGGGATTTTATCTCTAATAAAGAGCATGTTGTCGCTGTAAGAAACACCCTCCAAAATTTTGCCAATACTTGAGTTTTGGATCATACTATGGATATTGAAATTGGTCATTCCATAGTCACTTCTTAGTCGAACGATGATTTGTTAAGTCTTCGATCTTGCTTTTGGATCGTAAGGGTTGAAGTCACATGCTTAGCCTGTAATGAATTCATGAAAGCATCCCTTCACACAAGCTTGAACAAGCGTGGCATAGTCCACTAAGATAGTGTATGTGCAATGTTCAACCCATGTCAGTAGTCAGTGCACATGTCATTGACAATTCATCACTTTTTTTGTGATCGTACTTCTTTTTCGGTGAGTTTCTTAAACTATCGCCTTTTGTGCACTTTCATCTTCGCAAGTTTCATTTTCATGCTTACGACTGTTGTTTTTTCTTGTGTTCACTTTAATAAGTGTCATTTTCATGTTATCTTCACTCTGGAAAGCATCTCTTTCACTGCCATTCACGTATCGTAAGTGTCGTTCACACTTTTCTCTTTGTATATTAAATGTCATCTTTTGGCATGTGGAGTGTGTTGAAAATAGAAACAAGAAATGTTAAAAATAACATCAAGAATAATCCTAATTAAATTTGTCCTTGAATTAAATTAGGAATTAAATTGTAATTCTATTCTCATCGCAGCTTGTAACAGATAACTAAGTTAATTTGACTTAGTTGGCTCAGTAAATTGGAGTTGTGAGTCTATCTAGATTCATGTAGAGTGATCCCTAGATTTTAGGGGGTTACCAAGTTGAGTTCTTAATGAGTTTTTATTATTTAATTCAGTTTAGCTGAGTTAAATTCAGTTAAACTAGTTCTAACTAATGGAGGAACTAGTGAGAGGTCAACTGAATTAAATTAGATTTAATTCACATGTAGTGATCAATTAGATAATTCACTCAAAAATAACTCATGCATGTGAGTTCATAGGAAGACCCAAGTGACATTAGAGTTCAGGGACAGTCTACTATCTGTTGTAAAATCATCTAAATTAAACTGATGGCGCATGCAATCAGAGAAAGGCCTATGGATGCATTTCAAAGTTGTGGAGGAGGAATTTCCCAATTAAATATGGGCTAATTACCTAGGAAATTTTGGAAGGAAGTAGGAGATTGGTGGGTAGCAAATTTGGCTAAGTATTGGCTTGAGTTGGTTTGTGAAGTAGTGAGAAATATTGTACTTGTGCAGAGATTTTTCGTATTGAATAAGCATTATATTTTCTTCTCAGATATTCTGATTAAAGAAATATACAGATAGCAAGGGTTTTTAACTGTGGTTTTCCCCAGAAAATTATTGTGTTATGTGTGATTGAAATTCTTCCTTTTCTACTTCATGATTTCATCAATCATTTTTTGTTTCTGCTGATGAGTAGAGTAGATTCAATTCAATTGTTTTAGCATATCACAATCTACAGGTTGAATCTACAATAAAAATCTACATGGTATCAGAGATGAAATCACTATAGAAGAGGAGATTACAAGTCTTTTGTGCAAGTGAAATCAACTTTGAAGTTCCATACTTCAGAGCCAACAAGATGTCGTTCTATGGTTTGAGACAAGAGTATGCCCTTGAGGGTAGCTCGAATTACATAGATTGGAAGGACATGATGGATGTAGTGTTGGAAGACAATGGTTTGAAGGAATTCATAGATCATGATATCCCAAAGCCTCCAACATATGATACTAAATATCTAGCAGAATGGAGAAAGTGTGTGGAAAAGGAAAGAAGGATTATCCTAGAAGGAGTTCGAGATCATATTGTCTCAAATCTCCACAATAAGGAAACTCCATTTGCAATGTGGAAGGCATTGATAGACCTGTTTCAAAATAATAGTGACCACAGAAAGCTGGCATTGAATGACAAATTTAGAAAGATCAAGATGGAGAAGGGCGAATCAATTCCAAAGTACTTGACCAAGTTCACCCAATGTCAGGATGAGCTTGGAAGTGTCGGTTTTATTGTTGCAAAAGATGATCTAGTAATCCTAACACTTTTAGGACTTCCCAAGAGTTGGCACAACTACCAAGACTCAGTTAATGGGAGCGAGAAGCTACCAGAGTGGGAGCAGTTGTGGTCTAACTTGGTACAAGAAGAGATTCAGTGGAACACCAGAGATGGGACCTCATCCAAAGAAGTGGAAGAGGAATGTGCATTAGTCAACAAATAAAAGAAATTCAAGGGAAATAAGTCCTAAGGCGAGGAGGGTAGCAAGAAGAAGGACTTGTTGAACATCAAGTGTTTTCACTGCCATGATTTCAAGCACTATGCCATGAAATTCCCACAGAATAAAGCAAGAAAGAGGGAGTATACAGTAGAAAAATAGGTGAAGGTTTAGCTTCACAATTCGAACTTGATTTCACTCTCATCACATGCATGGAAAGCACTGTAATGGAAACCATGTGGTATCTCGACATCTATGCCTCATTTCATATGAAAGGGAATAGAGATATCTTTAGTGACTTGGAGGAGAAAGGCCTCAAGTAAAACATAGAGTTTGGAGATGATGGGAGGTATAGTGCAACCGACATCAATATTGTTACTTTTCAGAGGGATTCTAGCTCCCCTCTTAGACTCACAGATGTGATCTATGTTCAAGGACTAAAGAATAATCTTTTTTCCATCGCGGTATTGGAAGACCATGGCTACGATGTGATTTTTAGCAAAGGAAAGGTTTTCCTTAGACACATTGCCATGAAACAGGTGAAACAAATCAGTGTGCAAGTCAAGAAAATGTATTCTCTTAAGGTACAAGATGCATGCAAAGACTTAAGGAACAAGGAAAAGGTTAGAGACTTGGTGGTTGAGAGGGAGCATGAATTACTTCTTAACATGCAGCCTCAGAAGCAACCTCAGCAAGTTGTGCAGAAGCCACAATTGGAGAAGCAAAGAGGAGACCGAGTGGAGACATTCACTCAAGAACGAACCTCCAGTAGGGGGAATTTCGAGCCAATTGGGTAGAGGGAGCACATACAACCACACCTCCAAGTGAGAGGTGGGGCGATGTAAGGCAATAGTCCCAAGAGTTCATAAATTGGACAGGATCCATTAAGGTGTTTTTTTGTCTCATGGATCATTACCTTGTTACGGGGGCCCATAGTATTCAGTAGCAGGAGGATCAATGTTACGAAGATACTGAGGGGTGCATACCAATGTTGAAAACAAAGCAAGATGCTCAAGAGAAGAGTTAACAGCAACAAATTTTTCCCAATAGACAGTTGAAAACACAGTTGATTCAAATTATTTTTGGATTTTTTTGTTGCAGATGTTCGAGGTGGAAGAACAACAGTGACAAGTGCTGCATGTAGAACATTCCAATGGTACCATATCGGGGTAGAGTTTAATTCCTTTCTTGTTGAGAGGGAGTGTTGGAAATAGCAACAAGAAATGTTTAAAATATTATTAAGAAAAATCCTAATTTAATTTGTCCTTAAATTAAATTAGGAATTAAATTGTAATTCCATTCTCATAGAAACTTGTAACAACTAAATAAGTTAAGTTGACTTGGTTGGCTCAGTACATTTGATTTGGGAGTCTATATAGAGTCATGCAGATTGGTCCCTAAATTTTAGGGTCCCAAGTTGAGTTCTTATTGAGTTGTACTTATTTAATTCAGTTTAACTAAGTGAAATTCAGTTAAACTAATCTAACTGTTGGAGGAACTAGTGAGACGTCAAGTGAATTAAATTGGATTTAATTCACATGCAGTGATCAATCAAATAACTGAAAATTCACTCAAAAATAACTCATGCATGTCAATTCATAGGAAGGCCCAATGGAGATTAGAGTTCAGGGAAAGTGTACTATCATTTGTAAAATCATGTAAATTAAACCGATGGTACATGCAATCAGAGAAAGGCCTTTGGATGGATTATGTAGTTATGGATAAGGAATTTCCCAATTAAATATGGGTTGATTCCCTAAGAAAATGTGCAAGGAGGTAGGAGGTTGGAAGGTATCATATTTGGATAAGTATTGGCTTGAGTTGGCTTCTGAAGTAGTGAGATATATTGTACTTTTGCAGAGATTGTTTGTGTTGAACAAGCATTGTATTTTCTTCTCAGATCTTATGATTAATGAAATATACAGATAGCGGGGGTTTTTAGCTTTGGCTACCCCCATAAAATTATTTTTGTTGTGTGTGATTTAAATTCTTCCTTTTCTACTTCATGATTTCATCGATCATTTTTTGTTTCCACTGATGAGTAGAGTAGATCCAAGTCAATTGTTTTAGCATATCACAATCTGCAATTGGAATGTACAATAAAAATCTACAGAGTGTTGCACAACACAAGAAAGCTAGTTTTGGTGTGTTTCAATGGGTAATATTTGTGTTAATGAGTTTTAATCACCATGTAAACATGTATCACACTCATTTCCAAAGTTTTAAGCACTGTCGCACAAGTGTTGTCACAGTCGTCGCAAAGTGTATCTTTGGTGTCACACTTGTTGTCACAAAGTTGTCACACTGAGGGAAGTTTGTTTTTTATATGTTCTGAATTATCTATGTTGTGACATCAAGTGTTCTAAGTGTGTGATCATGGTCATGTCCTATTACTATTCACATAAGCTTCATCGATCCCACACTTAGCCAAATTTTAAAAAAACTTCTAGCCAAGCAACGTAGCCTAATACAACCCTCCTGAACTATGCATTGTGCAGTCTTAGCCCTCAATCTACAAACCTGCCTCTTGACACTACGCAATGCCTAGTTCCTTCCTCCTAGCACTGTGTAGTCTCAGTGCTCAATCCTAAACCTTAACCTCCCAAACTGCACAATCATGCCCTCAAGCTAGGCCTGAATTGTGCATTGCACAATCTCAGTCCTAAAGCCTCAGCCTAGAGCTCATGAAATGCGAAATCACCTAGCCTCTCTACCTCCCAGAACTGTGCAGTGGGAAAATTAAAGTCTCAATCCTCCAACCTGAGGCCTTGAGTCCCTTAACTGCACAGTTCCTCTGCCCAAGCCTCTAGAACTGCACATTGCATAGTCTCAAGGCTCAATCCTCCATACTAAGTCCTTGAGTCCCTCAATTGTTAAATTCCTTGGCCTCCCTACCTCCCAGAACTACATAGTGGGCATCTTCAAGCTTCAAGACCTAGCCTTGGACTCTTAGGCCCCTCAACTGTGCAATCTCCTGAACTGCACATTGGGCAATCTTAAGCCTCAGTACTAGACCTTGGCCTATGGAATTACGCAATCCTTAGCCAGTTACTCAACTAGTCACCAGTCCCATCCCTAATATGTGAATTCATGAAACATGTTAGGTTAGAGGTTTTTCGAATCGATGTCAGATTTTCATGAATGGTTTTAAGTTGTAGGTACTATATATTATCATAACAGGATGATGAGGGAGGAAAAGGCAAAGGGGGCCATATTAGAAGACACATATGGAGTTGAAGAGATAATATGATCATCATCTGAGAAGACGAAGGAACATTATATTACAACAGAAGATCAAAGATCAAGACCGCGTGAAGACTCCATCTGATTCACAACCCTCTGGAGGGTGGATATTAAGAACAAAGAATATCTCTCATGAATATGAAGCATTGCAAATCTCTTATTGAAGACAAAGGAGCAAAAATAATGGCTTGACATTGCCATGTCATTAAGAAATCCTTGTCAATAGTGTCATGTCATGAGTCATCATGTGCCACATCTTTTTTTGGAATATGTAATTCAATATTGAAGGAATATAGTGTAAAGTGGAAGTCCAAGAGTCATTCATGTAATGTGACAAGTCATGTAGGAAGTCAAAAGGTCATAGATAAGTTGAACAGTAATGAGGGTAGCCCAAGAGTCACAAGGGAGGTGAAGGATCACCCCATTTTTTATATATACACCATCGTGGTACAAGAAAAGGACTTTTCACCTTGGATCCTCCCGCAAGGCATTAGAGAGACAAGCTAGTTCTTTCGAGGAGCAACTAGTGGCTCCAACGCTCTAATATTGGAGCTACTGGTGTTTGATGTATATATTTGTCTTGGGACTTTTACTTAATATATGAAGCCTGATGACCAAAATGTTCTTCATGCATGGATTATGAATATTTGCAAGACTATTCTATGAATTTTTATGATTCATGTTTGCTTTCACGTGTACTAAATTAGTTGAACTATTTCAATTATTTTAGAGCTTATCATATTGAGAATTTTTTGTAGTGGTTGCAATGCTCCTCACATCTTTATGGACTATTCCACTAGATGTTAGAAGGATATCTCTCGTTATGTTTGTTTCTACTAGAGTGGTACTATTACCTCTCTCTTAGAGGCTCACTTCCTTTTCCCTCCTGATCTGAATTTAAACAGGAACACAACAAATTACTGATATAACCATAAATAAAAAGATGCAACAGAAATTACACTTCATTTCTTTGATAACAAATACTAAATTATGCTTACAAACATAATGGAAATAAGACTAGCTCGGGCAATGTTAGCTTATCTTTGAGAAGAGATGTCATGGCTACATGCCTCTGAACTGTGTTACAGTGAGGCTCAAGGGCCTATTTATTATTGAAAAAAATGAGAAAACCCTAAACAACGAAAACCATAACCCCAAGAGATGTAACACCAAGAGTTTGTGGGCCCCATTGCGGTTAGTTGGGTAGCCAACTTCTCGAGGTCATAACTTGGTCATATTATCTCCATTTTCCATGTATGATACCTTGTTGGAAAGGTCTCTTTAACTATTATAGGTTTTACCACAGGGACCTATGGCTAGGGGCCTGCAACACACCTCAAAAAAATGTCGTTAGGGGGTCAAAAATACTCCGGAAGTTCAAGACTCGAAAAACTGCTAAAAATAGTAAATGCTTGAAATAAACAAGGAAATAAAAGAAACTGACTAGAGATCTAAGTGGGATTGTTGGGTGGCCACCAATATCCAACTGGATCATTCCTCCCCCCTTAGGAATCAATGGTCCCCATTGCATGGAGAGCCTCCATTAGGCAAGGAAACTTTTGTTGAACCTGGTCTCTAGTGAGCCACTTGCCTTGGTACAGGAGTTGGCTAGCTTTGACAAACCGATATAGTTGGATATTTTGTTGGTGAGCGTTCTTGACCAATGTGTCCATAATCTGATCAATTGTGGCATGTTCCATGAATTTTGAGTTTAACTCTGTTGGTGTCAGTTGTTATGCAATGTCTGATGTGTCCAACAATGGTGAAAAGTATGGTTGAAGGCAGTCCACATTGAACACTGGGTGCAGGTCAAGGAATGGGGTATTTCTGAGCTCAAAAGCATTGTCTCCCACAACCTTGGTAATGGTGTAAGGACCATATTGAAGTGGTCTTAGCTTTCGATGGGCTCCGGTAAGGCATTATTTCTACAAATGCAACTAGACTTTGTCGCCCACCTGAAATTTTTGTGGCACCCGATGTTGATCATGTTGCTACTTGTACTTGGAATTTGAATTTTCCATGATGTCATGGACCTACTGGTAGATGTGTTGGATGCATTCAATAAATATGGTCACTTTATCAGCCTCGGATAATACATGTGTGGATTATGTCTGCATAGTCGCATGAGGCATGGCAACATCAATCAGACCCAATGGTTGAAATCCTAGACCCACTTGAAAGGGACTGCGACTAGTTGAGCTATGGATAGATCTATTATAATTTTGTTTCACATAGGGAAGACTCTCATCTAGGTTTGAGTATGCTTGGATTTGTACATGAGGAGTATGTGCACTATCATCCTATTAACGACTTATCTGGCCATCCTTCTGGGGATGGAAGGTAGTTGATTTGGTGAGCTCAGTGTCCATTAGTGTCTAGAGGCTTGACTGGAATGTGCTTAGGAACCTGCTATCCTGATCTGATATAATGGTCTACGGGATCCCAAAATGTACCCATACTCGTTTAAAGAAGAGTTTGGAAATGTCCTATGTTGTGATACTCTTCTTGCAGGCTGCCAATATAGCCATCTTAGAAAAAATC
>APFE030181544.1:25150-53547 GCA_000404065.3 Pinus taeda
GAAAGGTCAAAAGAAGAGGATATATTCCAGGAACAAAGCCTAGATAAAGAAGAAATGAATCCGACCATATCTTGTAATACATTGCCTGGAATTACCACTCCACAAACTATCAAGATAGAAGGACAAATCAAGAAGAAAGAGGTAATAGTGTTGATTATTCAGGAAGTACCCACAATTTTATTCATTGTAAGATAGCAAAAGAATTAATTGCTTCCTATATCCAGCACCAGAGTATGGGAGAATATGTATTGACTAGCCCAATGCTTTCCATTCCAATGGGAGGTGATGATGTTGTACTAGGAGTCCAATGACTACACTCCTTGGGTACAATAGCTTTTAATTTTCAAGAACCTTTCATGATTTTTTTTGCAGAAGGAAAGGAAGTTGAATTAATGGGTATTGCAAGGAAACCAAGAAAGATAATCGGCTCTAACGGTATGACAAAGCTTCTAAAAAATCAAAAAAGAGGTGTAATTGCACAATTATTTTCACTATATGTTTCCAAATCGGAATCATCTATTTCTCCAGATCTCCAAAAAGTCTTGGACAATCATTCCAAAGTATTTGAGACTCCCAAAGGTCTCCCACCTATTCATGATCATGATCATGCTATTCATCTGATTCCAGGAAGTGTTCCTCCAAACATCAAGCTGTACAGATATCCCTATGCCCAAAAGAGCGAAATTAAACGTATGGTTGCAAAAATGCTAAAGGATGGTATAATTCAACCTAGTCAAAGTTCTTTCTCTACTCCAGTAGTATTGGTGCACAAGAAGGATGGATCATGGCGCATGTGTCCGGATTATAGGGAGCTCAACAAGCTCACTATTAAAGATAGGCTTCCCATTCCTGTCATTCATCAATTACTGGATGAATTGCATGGATCAATTTACTTCACCAAGTTGGATCTTTGTTCAGGATACCATCAAATCAAAATGAAGACTGAAGATATTCTAAAAACAGCATTTAGAACTCATGAGGGTCATTATGAATTTTTGGTCATGCATTTTTTCCTTACCAATGCACCTTCTACATTTCAATGTTTGACGAATTCCATTTTTAAACCCTTCCTTAGAAAATTTGTGTTAGTATTCTTTGATGATATACTAATCTACAACAATTCTTGGAAGGATCATGTTGAACATGTTGACAAGGTGCTACAACTATTGGAGGAGAAAAAATAATATGCAAAATATCCAAATGTTTCTTTGGAGTACAAGAGGTGGAATATCTGGGTCATATTATATCTCATGAAGGAGTTAAGGTAGACCCTAGCAAAATTAAATCCATTAAATAATGGAAAATCCCCACATCCATAAAGCATTTGTGAGGATTTCTCGGGTTGACAGGGTATTATCGCAAGTTTTTTAAGAATTATGGGAGAATGGTAGCACCTCTAACAACATTATTGAAGAAACATGCATTTTCATGGACTCCAGAAGCAACAAAGGCCTTCGAACACCTTAAAGAGGCAATGTGCCAAGCACCGATCTTAGCTACACCAGACTTCACAAAAACCTTTATTGTGGAATGTGATGCTTCAAGAAATGGAATTGGTGCTATTTTAATGCAAAATGAAATACCCGTTGCTTTCGAAAGTCGTCCAATCAAGGGAAAGTTTTTACACAAAGCTATTTATAAGAAGGAAATGTTGGCAATACTACATGCACTTAAGAAATGGCGACCCTTCCTAATGGGAAGACACTTCAAGGTAAAAACGGATCATGATAGTCTTAAATACATTTTAGAACAAAGATTATCCTCTAAAGAGCAACAAAAGTGGGTCACAAAGATGTTGGGTTATGACTTTGAAATCATCTACAAAAAAGGGAAGCAAAATGTGGTGGTAGATGCACTCCCAAGAAAGGATGAGGATGTGGAAGCATTGTTTTGTGCCATTTCTATTATCCAACCAAATTAGATAAATGAATCAAGGGAGGAATGGAAGAATGATGAAGAAGTGTGGGCACTTATTCGAAAGTTACAACAAGATTTCAGTACATCTAATACATTTAGCTGGAAAAATGATTTGTTATGGTACAAAGATCGCTTATACCTCTGTAAGAATTCCCAACTCAAACAAAATATTTTTATGGAATTGCACACTTCTCCATTAGGAGGGCACTCAAGATTTTAAAAAACTTACCACAGGGTTAATAAGGAATTTTTTTGGGATGGCCTTAAATCATATTTTCAAAAGTTTGTGGCAGAATGTTTGGTTTGCCAACAAAATAAAGTGGAAACAATTAAGACCCCGGGTCTATTACAACCTTTATCAATTCCAAGCCAACGTTGGGAGGAGGTTTCAATGGAGTTTATCATAGGTTTACCCAGGTCTGAGGGAAAAAGTGTCATCATCATGGTAGTTGATAGACTTACCAAGTATGCACACTTTTGTGCATTATCACATTCATTTAAAGCCAGTACAGTTTCTACTACATTTAGGGAAACAATTCAAAATCTACATGGAAATCCAAAGATTATTGTAAGTGACAGAGATCCCATTTTCACTGGAAATTTTTGGACAGAATTAATTACCTATCTTGGTACTGAATTAGCTCATATCTCATCTTATCATCCTCAATCTGATGGACAAACTGAGATAGTAAATAAATGTTTGGAAGGATATCTTCATTGCTTTGTATCTGATAAACAGACATAATGGGTCAAATGGTTGCCTCTGGCTGAATGGTGGTATAACACTTCCTTTCATACAACAACAAAAATGACCCCGTTTATAGCACTTTATGGATATCATCCACCATCCATCACATCATATTTAAGAGAAAATTCTAAGGTTCAAGTAGTGGAACATCACATCGAAGATCAGAAACAAGTCCTCCAACTCTTAAAGGATAACCTCGTGTTAGCATAGAATAGAATGAAACAATAGGCAGATCAACATCGTAATGAAAGAAGTTTTGATTTAGGTGATTGGGTATTCATACGGCTACAACCATATAAAAAAATGTACCTCAAGCAAGCTAAGAAGGATAATAAATTATCACCAAAGTATTATGTTCCGTACAAGGTGTTGCAAAAGATTGGTACGATGGCATACAAATTGAAGCTTCCTACAGCTTCTCGAGTGCACCCAATTTTCTATGTTTCATGTTTAAATGACAAGCTCCTAGTTCAAACAATATTGCCAAAACTTGACGAGGAAGGAAAAATTATATTGGAATTGGAAGCAGTCACAAAAATAAGAACTCTACAGCTATGAAATCAATCAATTTCAGAGTATCTCATCAAGTGGAAGAACTTATACGCTGAAGAATCCACATGGGATGATGAAAATTTTATACAAAAGCATCCATAACTACTCAAGTGTTGAGGAAAACACTTTTTTGAAGGAGAGGGGCATGTTAGGTCCCTATAATACTAGTGATTACCCCATTACTATTCTAGTTGTATCCCTTATTAATATTGTTTTGCCCCTATTGCCCCCATATTGTTATTATTGTGCCCCATAGAATCCCTCTATTGTTATTTTTGTGGCTTTATATTATTATTGTTAGTTCGGCTGGGTTATATTGTGACTCCTTAGACTCCTATATATAGAAAGGAGTTTTTGTCACTTTAATCATCCAAGAATTGTTCATTTGTGTAATGTAAAGGAGGTTGCCCCCTCAAAAAGGCTGAATTCTAAGGCGTTGAACTATCTTTTCTATATTTTTGTGAGTTGGTTTCATAACAAAACTTTGTGAAAGTTTGGTCCTTCTTCTACATGAAATAAATCTAGCATTTACAAGAATATTCATCAATGAAAATCACATAATACATGGTCCACACAAATTAGTATGAACTTGCTCTAAGATAGTCTCTTCTCGACTGTCTTGATCATGAAAGGAAGACTTGGTGTACTTTCCCAAGGTACAACCTTTGCATGTGTCAACTTGCTCAAGTTTACCTTTGGGAAGTCCTTTAGATATCTGTTGTATTATCTTCAAATCCCTGTGATGCAAATGGCCCAACCCCCTATTCCATAACTCACCAATGTCTTGGTTTTGCACCAATTTTTCTTTCGTGCTCAATGTTGCACAATCATCTACCTCTAGTTTATAAAGATTCTTCACCCGAATCCCTATCCTCTTGGTCTAACCCATGGCTATGTGTTGTAGGAATTCCTTTCCTTAAATGAAGACAACATCGTAGCCTTTGTCCTCCAACATCGTGACCGATACCAAGTTCTTCTTCATTCCAGGAACATACATCACATCTGTCAAGGTGAGAGGATCTCCATGCTCTCTCTGAAAAGAAATCGTGCCCACTCCCGAAACACTATAACTTTCATCGTCACCCATCTCTATGCACATCTTAAGGTCTTTCTCCTCCAAGACACTGAATAAATTTTTATCACTGATCATGTGGAATGAGTCTCCACTATCAAGATACTAGACAAAACCCATCATTGATGACACCATGCATGTGATGAGGGTAAAGTCCATTTCGAACTAAGAGGCTAATGCCTCACCTTCCAATCCTTCCGAAGATCCCTTCTTGGACTTCTTCGATAGGAAATTAGTCGCATAATTTCCCATCTTGTGATAATTAAAGCATCTTACTTTAGACATGTCACCCTTCTTCCCTCCATGAGAAGAATTCGATTTGAAATGGGAACCCTTCCCATTCCCTTTCCTTGCCTTACTTGCTAAGGCCAGATTTTCTTCATCATCATTCTTGGATGAAGAACCATCTCGTGTGCTCCTCATGATCTCCTCCTGCATAAGATACGACCATAGTCGTTCCCAATCCGGCAGTTGCTTCCTTCCATTCACAAAGTCCTGGTAGCTATTCCAACTCTTTGGAAGGCCAAGGAGAGCGAGCCTCGCCATATCATCATCGGCAGTAGTTATTCCCACACTGCCAAGCTCATCTCTGCAGGTGGTGAGCTTGTTTAGATATGTGGAAATAGTATCGCCCTTCTCCATATTGATTCTTCAAAGCTTATCCTTGAGCGCCAATTTCCTCTGGTTGATGGTGTTCTAGTAGAGGTCCTTCAATGTCTTCCACATTGAAAATGGAGTATCATTCCCATGGAGACTCGAGACAATATGGTCTTGAACTCCCTCAAGGTTGATCTGTCTCGCCTTTGCCACACACTTCTTCCACTTAGCCAACTCTTGTGCATTAATTGAAGCTAGCTTTGGGATTTCTTGATCAATGAATTTCTTCAAGCCATTGTCTTCTAATACAACCTCCATTCTATCTTTCCATGCTATGTAATTCGAGCTACCTCCCAAGGCATACTCGAGTCTCAAGCCATAGAATGCCATTGGCCAACCTTGAAGTATGATATGAATTTGATTTTCACCTGCAACCCCAAACTTCGAACTTCGAATTCTCTTCTCAGTATATTTTTCACAGCTCTGATACCATGTAGAAAATCTGACATAAGTTAACCTGATAATGGAATATAAATCAAAGCATAATACTAAAACATAATTCTACTATCAATTTGTGGAAGCTTAAAGATTGTGCTAAACAATATAACGAGAAGAAGAAGAATCAATGGCACAATACACATGACAATACTTTGGGGAAAGTCTCTAATAAAACCCCACACTATTGTATTATCATACATGGTGGAAATACATAGGAATTATACAAAGCCTTATCTCTCACAGCTAGCCAGCTATCAGTACAATCCTCATAGATGCTCACTAGAAATCTTGGCTTCTCTCCAGCCTTCCTCTCTACCCTCCAAGCTCCTATTTCCTTATGTTGTTCCTTGTAGATTATTAGCCTATTACCAAGTGGAAAACCAACCTTGAAAACTGTGTAATCCTCAAGGATGAATCCTTGACTGCATGCATGAGTTTTCTCCATGAGAAAACACATGCAATTGATAGTACATTGTCTTTGAACATTAATCTCAACTGGGACTTTCTCAGAATAGACATGCATGAGTTTTTGATGAGGCAATCTTTGGTTAACAGTAGTAGCACTAGTTGAGTGCATTAATACATCAACTGACTGTTAACTCACTATTAGTTCCTCAAACAATTTGGAACTAATTTAACTGGACTTAACTCAGTAAACTGAATTAACTAATTACAACTCAAATATAACTCAATCTTATCTCCTTAATTTAAGGGATAAATCTTGCATGACTTCAGAAAGACTTCTAACTTGAATTTCTCCAACTAATTAATTTAAAATAAATTAATTAATTATTTCCAAGTAGTTTTTAAGACTAAATTCGATTTTAATCCACAATTTAATTCAAGGAAATATTAAATTTGAATATTCTTGTTTCCATATTTCAACATTTCTTAGTTAAATTACCATCAGAGATATACATGTCAACATGTCTACAGCTAATGAAAGCATCAGTTGTAGCTAGCCAAGGTCTTCCTAATATAAGTGGATGTCCTCCTAGATTTCTCTTTGGGGTTAGAATCATAAAATCAACAGCGTTCTCCCAAGAGCCTAAGGACACTAAAATATCTTCTAACACACCATCTGGTTTGATTATAGATCTATCTTCCAACTGCAGTAATGTAGGTGTATAGAAGATTGGGAAGTTTGAGCTATTCCATGGTTTGTTTGCTCACGATTTTTATGCTGCTCCTAAATCAATCAATGTATTCAAAATTTCAACTCCATTGATATGTGTTTCTACAACTAGACTTCCTAGATCTACATATTTTTGTGTGGCAAATTTTCCCATCATTATGTCTCCTATTTTTCCTGCTAGCTGAGTTCTCTTTACTTCTTTTGTTTTTCTTCCTGGTTTCTTCATGCTCAAATCCTTTATTATTTTAGCTAGAATTGGGTTCTCCTTAATGGCTTGTAACAAAGGGATTTTGATACAGACCTTTTTCAATTCATCTAGAAAATCATAGAAAATAATATGCTTTTCTACTCCTCTATCAACTTGTAACCTTTCTGGAAAAGGTGTAGAAGTGGATACTAATTGTTTCTCTATGATAGGAGTTGATTTTATTGGTTCTTTCTATTTTTCATTTTCAATATTCTAGTTTTGAGGAGATGTTCCTTCAAAACTTTTATTTTGCTATAGATAATCTTCCTCGTAATTGTCTTGTTCTTGAATAACTACAAAAGGCTTTTTCTTTTCTAATATCCTACTAGATCTCAATTGGACATCATTAAGATATAATGGAGTAATCATATAAGTTGGAAATTGTTGTCCTTCCACCATATAGCTATTCTGAGTATTTTTATTGCTGGGGTTAGGTAATGGTTGGGAAAGTAACTTATTTGGTCTCTATGGAAATGGCAGTGAAAGTTGAGGGTTTTGGTTTTCAAGTTAGGGCTGTTGATTTTGTTGAGGAATTTGTTGGGGAGGATATTTTGGATATGATGGAGGATATTGATAGTATGGAGATAATATTCCATAAGTATTTTTCATTCTCTGAGCCCAAGATTGAGTTTGAGATCGAGATTGAGGCCAAGGTTGATGCCAAGAATTCCAATTTGGAGAGGGATGCATATACATTTGGTTGTTAAAACCCTGATTTTGTTGCCCTTGCCAAGGTCTTCTAGAGACAAAGCAAAGAGATTCTATTGGATTTGAAATTGTTTCCCCTTGAAAAATAGCCTTAAGACGAGGAATTGAAGGACAACTTTTGGTCTCATGGTTTTATGAACAAATCACACAAGTCTCTATGACTTTTGTATCCAAAGGGAATTCTCTTAAAGGGTGCTTCTTTCTACATTTGGGACAAAAAACAGCCAAAGCATCAATCTCGTCTTTCTTCTTGTTTTGTGACTTAACGGTATCTATCTATTCACTAAGGCTCCCTAGAATATATGTTTTAAATTTATTAAGCATGTTTCCAAATTTTGACCTACTCACTGATCGAGTTGCAGATTTATTCACTCTAACAAGAGAAGGATCTCTTGGACCTTTCCCAATTTTGGACTTTCCTCTTGAGAGATGAACACATAATTCTCCAATGTCACTTAACGCGAGTTGAGAGATATCTCCCTTACCCATCATGTTAAGGATATCTATCCATTCATCTCTAATGGCTTTTAATATAAGATCTTTTAAAGTATCTTGATCTAAGTTATCCATTTTTTTCTTTTTAAGTTATAGTTGAATCTCTCAATTAAATCCTCCAAATTTTCATCCTCTCTTTGTATCATTTTTAACACTTCATCTTTGTGATTGATAGGCATGCAATAATCAAAATACCTGTCCAAAAACACTTTCTTCATGTCATTCCATGTTCTAATAGACTGAGTGACCAATCCCATGAACCACTTTAAAGTAGATCCTTTCAATGTTGAAGGAAACAATTTGAGTTTTTGAGAGTCTTGTAAATAATCATAATTTTTTCACAACACTTCAAATTCAAATAATAATGTTTTAGGGTATTCACTTTTTAATCCATGAAAATTTGGGAGGACAGAAGCTGAGATATTTTTCATTATGGCATTTGTTTTTTATCAACTATAGGGAATCCTAAATAATTATCAACTTCCCTATTTCCTCTACCTCTTCCATTATTTCCTTTTTCTTCTCCATTATTTCCTCTACCTCTTACATTATTTCCTTTTTATTCTCCATTATTTCCTCTACCTCTTCCTCTACGTCCTCCTCCTCCAAATAGTGAAAATTCTCCATCCTCTCCTTCTTCAGTCATTAAAGTTTCTTCAAAGTTAATATAAGATTCAACCTGCAAGGTTAATTGCTATTCCTCTAGTTCCTCTATCAATGGTATGTGCAAAGAAGGTTCTACTTCTTCTTCTACACTATGTATTCTTAATTCTTCAACTAAAATACGTTCTCTTGTAGAGGTGAAAAAGGCTACCCCTTCTGTTGGAGATCCAAGATTTTCTTCCTCTAGGACTTTTCTTCCTCTAGGACTGCCTCAGTAGATGAAGTAGGAGATCCTCTTGATTGAATTTTTGACCTTATAACTCTAGGAGGTATCTAGTTAGGAATATGAGTTTGAGATGGAGGTGTATCTCTTCTTAGTCTTGGTGAAGTAGGTGGTGTTGTAGGAATTGAACTCCTACCTCTAGCTATGAATCTACCCCGAGAGACTATTCCTCTAACCAGATCATTTTTATTTTTATTTTTTGAATGTAAGAGATGAGGTTACCTGATTACACTTCCCCGTAAATGGCACCAAAATGTTTAGTCAATTTAGTGTCCTAAATTTCTTGCATGAATTATCAACTGAAGTTTGTAGACTAATGAAGTGTGATGCACTATATGTGCTTAGTTAACTTTTCTCTTACTTCGTTGTTTTGTATTTTTATGTTTGTTTTGTGGGTTTCTGTTCTTTGATATTTAAGAATATACACTCTATAAGATATTTACATGGATCTAACGAATTTTAAAGGAAAGGAAAGGTTCCTAAGTTAGTCTAATCTCCTAAAAATGGACCAAGAATTGTTTTAACTAGTTAGAACATAATAAGAAAAAACAAAGCATCTATATTATCCTACCATTTAGTCCTAATCCATGGATCTAATTCTAAAAACCAAAAGTGATATTGATGCAAAAGGTAATTCAGTAATTTCATTCATTTAACCATTCAACCATTTAATTTTGGAATATGATAGAATCAATCTCCTTGAAATGACTTTTTGGAATGTCAAGTGGTGCAACTAAGTAAGGACCTGAAAGAAGAAAATAAAAGATAAAAACATGTAAAACTAGCAATGTACTAAGTAAACTCAATGACTGCATGAATTAGACATTTAAGCATTTAAGTTAGAATTATCATCATTTTGAAATGGTTTTGAGAACATCTATTAATACAAAAAATTGACAGTTCTATGCTAAGAAAATGAGTAACAAAATAGAAATAAACTAAGCAACTGTGTATTCTTATTACTTCAATCTTCATTTGGCCATTTTTCATAAAATATCTCAGAAGAACAAGGCTACACAGTTGTGATTTTATCCTTACACTATTGTTTACAAACTGAAATGAAATATCATTCTAAATTAGAGAAAATAGACTTGTAGAAAACTGAATAGAAATTAAATTGAAAACAACAAGTGAAAAACCTCCTTCAGTGCAGGGGCCCTCTACAACTAATGTGGTTGGATGCTAGCTAGTTAAATATGCACTTTTGAACCACCATTGACAAAACAAAGTCTGAATACAAAGTATTAACGAAAGCCTGTAACTCCTTCTAGCTTCTAACTACTTCTCGGTTTCATTCAACTGATATTTATAGGAAAATAACATAATTGTCTAAAAGAAAATCTTGCTATAGGTGGCTAATTCGAATCTATCATGACTATTTATAAGAAAAACATGCTACAAGTGGCTTAATTCGAATTGTAATAGGACTATTTAACTTCTAATCATCTACAAGTGGCTTAGTTCGAATTAACTCCTCAACAAAACTATTAGACTCTTGATTATATACAAAAGAAAAAATCAAGAGTCCTACTACTTCTAGATAACGTATTTGACTCCATATTTGACCATGACATTAGGCATGATTTTTTGTCGATCTGGACCGAGTGAATAGGATAGAATCCATGTGGAGATGATTCTGGAAATGCCCATGTGGCCCAATTCTTCATGTGACACATGTTATCACTTAAGACTACAAGTTCACCTATGTCCAAAGATCCATATAAAATTTTTTGGTTCAAGTCAATAGGTTTTTAGGTGTGTTACTTTGAAATCAGTTTTTCCAAAGGTATTGATGTAGGTCCTTGTAAAAAACCGTTAGATTCCATCTCTCATAGCATATCTAGTCTTGATTATATCATTCTGACTTTGCACAGTTTCGTAGCGTAATATGATTGGCCAGTTTAGCTGCGCAATCATTTTCCACCTTTCCGCAGCATATCATTGAGCAGCCATTTCGTAGCGCGGTATGTCATTTCATGATTGCCTGCGCTACGAAATCGGGGATTCGGGTATTTTCTGCAGCATATTTCCTTGAAATGTCAAATCTTGGGAGGTGAGTCATCAAAAACCGTTCATATGTGTCAGTCGACGTCCCCTCCAGATCATGATAGGATTCATCCCGCCATTAGAGATAGGATCACACACATGTCAATTACTTCAATCAATCTTATGAGGTACGGTTGTGCAATTATGTTTATTCATGACTGCATTAACGTGCCTATTCTATGGTGAATGTTTGAAAAACACAAGGAAGCCGCCCGAATTCTCATTCAAAAAGAGACTACTGCAAGCGAGCCTGCATTTCGAAAGCTAAAGCTGGTGAGTAAATTGGAGCTGCTAATTAAGTTTTCTGTGCAAGAATTTTCTGAGCAAGATGGAGAAACGAGAGCATAGATCCAGGAGATGTCTCAAAACTGAACCAGAGGGACTTGATCTCACACTTAAAGATGAAGGTGTTGCTCGAGCTTTCAAACAGGCGGGTTGCTGGAGGTTCTGTGAAAAACTGAAGGGCGGACACACAGAGGTAACCAAAGCTTTTGCTCTAAACTTTAGCGGCTTGAATTCTAAAGTTGCATTATTAGAATTCCCTGTATCTCCGCAAGCTATCTCTGCTGTCACCGAGATCCCAAGGAGTGGTCAGGAGTGGTTTAAAAACTACAAGTTTGATACAACTCCATGTAAGGAGTTCCTGAAAGATCAATATGCTAACGAGGACCTTTCTAAGGCAATACCCAGGCATTATATTAAAGAGCATTATGCTCTGCTCCTCACAGCCATTCAGAAGTACCTCACATGCGAGGGAAGGTACACTAAAGTCTACTCCTACCATTTCAAGCTTTTATTACATTTCACAGGGAAGGAGTCCATAGATATTCCTTTCTATTTGTTTAGGAGTCTAGGCAAAATGTGCGACAAAGTTCAGTTTAAAAGGGATAATTATGAGACATCTCTCTTCCATCATGGTTTAATCAAGCTACTGGTGTTATATAGCCTGCATAAAATCGGGAGGGATTCAGACTCTTTCATTTTCATGTCGGGTTTCCAAAGCAAAACCGGTCTAACCCCATTACCAGATAGAGAAAAAGAAGGAAAGACTCAAGAGTCTACAATGGTTGAAGAACCTACACTGGCAACAATGGTTGAAGAGCCTACATTGGTTGAGCCTAAGAAGCAGGCTAAAGACCGAAAGAAACCAAAGTATAAATCAAAGCAATCAGGGAAACCCGTAGTCATTAAAGAGACACCAAAACCATCCAAGGAGAAGATGAAATATCAAAAAATTGCATCCAAGCCAAGTGAAGCTGCACCAGAAACCAGGATCAGAACAAGGAGCCAGTTGAGCAAAGAAAAAGGAAAGTCAATTGCAGTAGAAGACAGCCCCATGTCAAAGGCTAGTCTCAAGGATTTGCTAGAAGCAATTGACTTTGAACAAGCCACATCAGTACAGGTGGAGCCCATGCCAATAGACCTAACACAATCATCTCCTGATAGCTCTAAGAAATCAAAAGCCTCAAAAAGGCTAAGATTCGAGGAGGCTGGGAAAGAATTCATGGTCAAGCCTCGAAGGCCAATCACTAGAGGTCAAGCACAAGCAGCAGAACAAATCCCAAAGGGTAAGGAGACTGCCAAGGTAACAACAAAGCAAACCAAACCGTTGCCTAAGATAGAGAAACTAGAAAGGGCAGAAAAGGCAGAAAAAATAGAGAAGGCAAAGGAGGCAGAAAAGGCAATGAAGGCAGAGAAAGTACAGGAAACTAAAAGAATAATCTATACCAGAGAGCAGGCCAAACAAAAAGGAAAGCAGATAGCCCAGGCCAAAGAAACGAAGGAGAGCAGAAAGAAAGAGGTAAAGGAAAAGGCTCCTTTGGTTAAGAAAGATAAAACCTCATCCACCAAGGAGAAATGGGAAGCAACTGACAATGAGATGGCTGATCTAGAAAAGACAATATCAGAGATTGCAGCCATGGAGAGTGAACTTGCAAAGCTGAAGGCTCAGCTAGGCAAGTTAGCTGCTAAATGAATTAAATTTCAATGTTGCACCAAGTTTTTTCATTTTTCTTAAGTTAATTAATGTTTTTGAGGCATGTATTGAAGAAAGAAAAATAAGCAATTTTGGAATTAAAGATGAAGCTGTAACAGTCTAAAATAATTGAAGAAATTCGTTAAAGACTGTGATTTTGCAAAGAACAGCAGTTTCGTAGCGCGCTACGAAACTGCTGTAGGTGACTGTTTTTAAGGGAAAATTCGAAAACAATGCTAAGGTCATCAAATTTTGTGGAGAAAGGCTTCGAGGATGGAAAGGAAATCACCATGGTTGCTTAAGCCTTCAAAAGGTTGACAAATGTAAATCTTATTGCATAAAGGTAAAATCTTTTGTCTTTACCAAGTTTTCATAAAGTACCTTTATGACAGCAGAATTAGGGTTTCTGGTAGGATTACCAGAATTTTGAGTTCAACACCTAGCAGTATTCGTGAAGCATCCAGATTATTCAGGCATATGGTGTTATGGTATGGTCATTAAGGTCATTATACAGCTTCAAGCATTTTGGTTGGAAAATGAACATGGACTAAAACAGGGATCGGGAAAACAGAGGATATTTCTTCATCAAAGGTTGAGTTAGCAACACACTCAGAATCCAAGGCAGCCAATACAGCGAATGCTCCTCAAGATATATTCCAGCTCCTACAGGAAAAGCACAGCTGTCAGAGATCAGAAGGGAATCATGCAAACGAGGAGATGGTAGCAGAATTTGATTAGAACTAGGACTCTTTTGTATTAAAAGCACAATACCCCTGTATTTAGTAAATTAGTTTCAATATGGATAAGGTAGTTAATTATAGGTTTTCGAGCTCCCCTCATGCTGGAGGAGGAGACTCAAGATAGCTTAGTTTTCATAGAATTTAGACTTCTGTGATCCATAATTTGTTTAGAAATATTTTTGGCGAAATCACATAATTGATCATTTGTCGACGCGTTTCGAACCAACTAGTGTGGTTCATCGTCAGGACAAGTTGAAGATACAGATCCAGATCAGCGAGTTAAATAGTCTAAGCAGAGACTCCAACGGCTAGAAAGACTAACGGCTACTTTTCAACTTGTGGACCCCAGTCAAACCATATTATAATAATTATTATTATATTTAAGTTATGCTTAATTCTGGCAAAACTAGGAATAATCGAAGAGTCTCTGCATCGTTTAAGAAATACTAGATCAGACTTCAACTTAGTGACCTGCATGCGTGTCCGCTCGAAACGATGAACCTTTTTAGCCGCGGCTTCTCCGTGCAGGGAAATTATTTTCTATAAATAGGAGAAACTCTGATGTATCAAGCGTTGGAGATTTTTATGAAAAAGACAGAGTTCTCATATTGGTGTATGTAAAGTTTTCTTTTCACAGTAATAGAAAGCATATTCTTGTTTCTTCCCAAGATTCATCGTGTGTCCTAAATGTTCAGAATGTGTGTGTTTTGGTTCTATGTATCTTATTTTACAATTCACTAGACATGCAATCACTCTGAATTCATCATTGATGCTCAGACTTCCTGTGTATGTCTTGTTGAGTTGCAGTCCTTCTTGGTTGATGTTTTGAACAGTGAGACATTATATGCCTTGGTTTCTATGATTCAGTAATTGCTTGTTTACTGTAGAAATGTACAACTCCATGAGCCCAATGGAAGAAGCCTTGATTTTGTTGTTCCAACCAGTTTAAAATTCATTCACTGTTATAAAAGAGTTAGCCATCTTTTTGCTCTTAAATGCATATCAAAACCTGTGAGAGAGCCCTCTCTGACTAGGGAGGCTAATCCTTAGTCTAAAGTCTGGTTTGAAACAGTTGCATGAGATCTCACTAAGTAGCAGCCCTTATTACATGGTTTTGTGACAACAAAGTTCAAGGCTCGATTTGTGGTGAGAGGGTTCTCACAGGTAGAGGGAGTTGACTATGCGGAGACCTTCGCTCCTGTAGCTCGGTACACATCTATTCGCTCCATTATATCGATTGCAACAGAGATGGGTTGGAAGATCCACCAGATGGGTGTGAAGATCACATTTCTGAATGGCTTCATTCAGGAGGAGGTTTATTTTGAGCAACCGCAGGGCTTTGAGGTGCATGGGAAGGAGTCCCATGTATGTAAATTGAAAACGACACTCTATGGCCTGAAGCAAGCTCCTACATCTCTGTACTCGAGGATTGATACATACTTGCAGCAGTTAGGTTTCACAAAGAGTGAGGCTGATCAGAACCTATACTTCATTGTGGTGGGTGAGGAGCCTCTCATTCTAGTGTTGTATGTTGATGACTTGATCATCACTAGTGCAGAGAAACTTGTTGAGGTCTGCAGGAGAGATATTTCTTCAGAGTTTGAGATGAAGGATATCGGCTTGATGCATTATTTTATAGGATTGGAGGTGTGGTAGGAGGGGGGGCATTTCTTCCTGGGACAAGGGAAGTACATTGTGGATATTCTTAGCAAATTTCACATGGAGGACTGCAAACCCATGTCTACACCTATAATCACTAACTGGAAGAAGCTTCACACTTCTAATTCCGAGTTGGTGGATCCTACTCTATATAGACAATTGATTGGTTATTTGATGTATTTGGTCAACACTTGACCAGATATATGTTTTGCAGTTAACACTATGAGTCAGTTCATGTAAGATCCCAGGAGAGTGCATTGGATGGCTGCAAAACACATTCTTCGTTACTTGCAGGGGACTGTGGTTTTTGGTCTGGATTATAGACAGGGTGATGGAGTGAGACTGATAAGGTACACAGATTCAAATTGGGAAGGTTGTGCTTCAGATAGAAAGAGCACTTCCAGGTGTTGTTTTGGGTTGGGTTCGGCAGTTGTGTCGTGGAACAGCAGGAAACAATAGTCAGTTGCATTGAGCTCAGCTGAGGCAGAGTATATGGCTGCTAGTTTGGCTAGTTCTGAGGCCATATGGCTTCGCAAGATGTTGTTTGGTATATTTGGTCAGGCACTGAGACCTTCAGTAATTTACTGTGATAATCAAATTTGCATAAAACTCATGGAGAATCCAATTTTTCATGACAAGTCAAAGCACATTGAGATCAAGTATCACTTCATTAGAGACTATGTCCAAAAGGGAGCTGTCAAGCTTGAGTACATTTCCACAAATGAGTAGATAGAGGACATTTTTCCCAAAATCTTACCACGGGGAAAGCATGTATACTTCAGACACAAAATGG
The DNA here is from genome assembly GCA_000404065.3 of Pinus taeda. Lineage (NCBI taxonomy): Eukaryota > Viridiplantae > Streptophyta > Pinopsida > Pinales > Pinaceae > Pinus > Pinus taeda. The sequence continues at coordinate 41,219 of APFE030181544.1, forward strand.
GAGTGGTGAGGAACACTTTCTTCGGTAAGAGGAAGTGTTAAAATTTGGGTACTAGAGAACAAGTGGTTCCCTAAGGCTTTGATCTTTAGCCTACGGAAAGTGTCCAAATTTATTTTTTACTTTTCTCCTAAAGTGACTTTATAAGTGGTGAAGTTACATTCTAATTTAAAAGTGACTTTATAAGTGGTAAAGTTACATTCTAATTTAAAGGAGACTTAATTAAAGTGAATGAAGAATTAGAAAGTGAAAAAGTGGCTATGGAAATAAAAGGCTAAGTGGGTCTTTATTAAGTGGGTGAGTTAAAAATAGAAAGTGAGAATTAAATGCACATTTATTCTCATCCCTAGATCTAAATGAATCTTAGCCATTAGATCTTAAGGTAACCCAAAAGGTCATTTAGCAAATAAGAGGAGAAGAGAAGAGGAAAATATCAATTCATTCTTTCATGAGCATTTGAGAGACAGAGAAGAGAGAGCAAGGAGAAAATTTCTGAGCAGTGAGGAAGTGAAGGAGAGCAGCAAGAAGACATTTTAGCAAATTTGGGCAACAACATTTATTGGCACGCATCCCAAGGAAAAATCGTATAGTAGGAGAAAGGCACAGAAATCGAGGAAGAGGGACAACAAGTTCTAGGCACATTTTTCAAGGCTATTCGTATAACATTTAATGTTGTTTTATTGTTGTAAAAAAATTTGTTTTCCTTGTTCGCTGATTAGCACGATTTTCGAGGTGGAGTTCAAGCACGGAAATCAAGATAAGATAAGTTGTAATTTGTGGTTGCTGGAATTTTCACTGTGTATTTCAGTTTCTATGTAAAAGCATTTTCAGAAATAAAGAAGAGCTCTCAAACTGGTTTGCCCCAAGAGTTGTAGGGGGTTTTTCTAGGGTCACATTGACCAAAAATAACTGTGTTATTTTCTGTGTGTGGCTGTCATAATTTTGCTGTGTTTTATTTTTGGAATTTCAGCAGTTGTGAAATCTCTAAATTTGTGTTTTTAGAAATATATTATCATTTCCAAATTTTAGAACTTTTATCATGCTTGGATTTAAAACTAAATGCATGGAGTGATAAGGAAAACTAATAACTAGAGCGGGGGTTGAAATTTATTCAGAAACCCTAACTCTTTAGGGTTTGGTGGAATATGTAAGCAAGACCCTAATAATGTCTTAGAAATGATTTCCTTGGGATATGTGTGTGTGTCCTAGTCTAATCAATTTTGTTATATGTCTAACTCATATTGATGTTTGTGAAGTTGGGTTTGACTAACACATGGTATGAAATGCCTATGCATGATGATGAAGTCTTAGATGTATGAGTTGACCTTTTTGTTGGTGGTCATGAATCCTAGGGTTTGGAACTAAGCCCTACTCGAATTTTGTTGCTCTAGGATGATAGTATTTGTGCATTCTGGAGTTTTGGAGTTAAACCTTAGTAGAAGTAAAATCTATGATATATGATGACAATGTGATAATTTGAGATTTGTATAAGTTTGTTGAAATCTGAGTTTTAGTTGTGTTTGATGTTTTATTAAGAAAATCTAGGGTTTGCAACAAACCCTCGTGGAAGTTAGTCATGTTGTTGAATGAGTTGTGATTGGTTTTGATTTTAAAACTCATGTATGAAATCTAGGGTTTGTGTGAAACCCTAGTGGGAAGTCTAACATATGAATTCTAAAAGTTGTTAGATACTTTGTAGACTATATTTGTTTGAATTGTTTCTGGGGTTTTCTACATGTTTTAGTAGGGTAAGTCATACCTTTAGAAGAAACATTGAAGCCCTAGATGTAATGAAAGTTGTTATGATAAAGTAGTCTAATGTTTATGATAAATTGCCTAGCAAGAGGTTGAAGAGTATGCATCTCTTATTTGGGCATCCGATAAATTCTTACATGATTTTGATATGGTTAACTTCATGCTTCTATAGATTTGGTTGTACTTGCTATCTAAGTTGTGCAGGTACATGATCTTCAAGATAGTGAAGATGTTCATAAATAAAAGTTGATGTGATAAGCACGATGTGAATGGTGATGGTAATGATAACTCTAATAAGAAGGATGGAAGCCATGAAATATTCTCTGATGTCGTAAAGAAGAAGTAAAACTCCCTAAGTTAAGAGGGAACCTAGAAAAAATCTCCCTATATTGAGAAGGAGCAAGAATGAAAGAAATCTCCATAAGATAAGAGGATGGTTGAGAATATTCCTTGTAAAGGAATGATTATATCCTCTCTAATTAAGAGGGAGTGTTAGATTTAGCTATCTATTTCATGTGTCATGCACTAGACTAGGACTAACAACCATAAGTTTTAGTCAAGTCCATGGGTGAAGAAGAAAATTGGAGAATGTATTTTGAAAGGCTACTAAGATAAGAAAATTTGGATCGATTTATGAAATATGTTATTGCATGTGAAGTAGGAAAAGAAGTTGCATGGTTGAGGAATCTTATGTCAAGATTCATTAGGAAATCTCTAAGTCCTACTATGGAAAGTTGAGAAGCAACATCAAGTTGTTTAGAATACCCCGGAGGTTTGTATTTGATTATGTACATTTGAAAGTGTATTACTGATTGGCGTTGCACATAGAGATTTGACCTCAGATACAGACCTAGGTCCTTGGGTTGTTGGTTAGTAAGTAACCCTAATGGTACCTATAGAAGCTAAAAGCTTGAGTGCACCTTAGTCCCACTTGGATAGATTTCCCTGGTCAGGAATCTAGTCTATGGCATTGTCATGCCTAAATTGTTGAGAGACCAATGGATAAATTATCCTGGTCAGGAATCTAGTCCATGGAATTGTGGTGCCTAAACTCTTCATTGTTCATATAGTTTTAGATCTTCCATTGTATCTTATGAATACATCCCTATTTAAGAGGGAGTGTTGAAGAATGTAACTAGGTTCTGTCTTCATAAATGTATTTGAATCATTATGTAATGTACTTGTCAAAATAATAAAGAAAAAATTTTATTATTGTATCAATGACTTATTAAAGCATGGGTTTCATGTTTGGGTCATCATTATATTAGTCAAAATCCCCATTATGGACTCCTAGGATTAATATTGTGTCAATAAAAGTCATTATACAATTAAAAAGACCCTTCTTGGGCTTTGGAATCATGTAAAAAGGTTTATTTTGGTAAAAAATGATTTATGTAACGTCCACACCAATTCGGCCTAATGAATATCAAGTCGTCCTAAAGGACACCTATTTGAACTCACATAGAGCCTATAAATAGAAGGATATCGAATTCATTTGGAGTATATCATCTCAAGCAAGTTTGATAGCTCTAGTGAAACTGGAAAAGGTGCAAAGTAGGTCAAGGGAATCAAAAGAAGTGTGATTTGGGTCAAGGTCAAAGAGAAAAGGAAATCGAAGTTTTGGTGGTACTCTCTCTCTCTCTTTTGTGCCCTAGTTTGGGAGATTGAAGTATTTCAAGTGTTTTTGTTTCCAGTTGTTGCCTGATGTTGTAAGTTGTTGCATTGTCAAAGTTGTCAAGGTGGAATTGTTGTTGCAAAGGGGTCGAAGATCTGGAAGGGATGACTTGGTGTGGAGGGAAGGTTTGGTCTACGTCTAGGTTGAAGAGTCTCAAAGAAAACTATTGAAGGAAGATAATTGTTTACTAGGTTTTCCCCTCAAAAGGGATTTTTCCTTGGCATAGTGCCTACATCTTGTGTATTGTGTTTTTGTGATCTTCATACACACATAATATGGTAATTTCTTGATGAAATTTAATATATTAAAGAATTAAAATAAGCCAACATAACTCACAAGTAATTACCAAGAAAGAGGAATAAAACCCTAATCTTCTTGCATTGATTTCTCAACACCACTGATGTGGAGACTTTACACATATGAAGGTAGCCTAGAAAATGATGGTATTTACATGAATCTAGTAAGTAACTGCAAATACATTAAATATGGAGGAATGTGGATAGTTGCCACTCCTACTTTTGAGACACTATAATCCAAAATGGAGCATCCAAATTTAATGAAGATGGGTGATCATGGCAGAGGATATAAACTAGGAAATGATTGTCTGGTGGAGAGAATGTATGAGGAATGTGGTTGAAATATAGTTGATGAGAGATGCATGTGCTCAGTATGATCAGTTCAAAATTGCTATAAATAGGAATCGGGAAGCAATGTAATTCCAAAGTTACGAATTAGGACAATTATTAGCGTAAAGGGTAGATAGGAATGTTGTGTTGGTTGCAAAATGGAGTTCTTGCCATGTACAAAAGACGACGATCTCACTCAACATCTAGTCCACATGACAACAAATATGGAATTCATTATCAATTTGTTGATCAAGAAAGGGGAAATTAAGAAGGTTGAGGAGCACACCCAGTGTGCTTTACTGCACCTCGAAATTAGTATGTTGCAGACTAAGATGGATCGATTGGAGATTTCCTTTGACCGTATGATCTTCAAACTTGAACAAGTCATCCCATTTGAATAAGCTCCAACAACTGAAGATAATGAAGTGATGAATACAGAGTGTGAGGCACCCACTGTGGAGGTTTTGGAGCAACAAGCAACGAGAATAAATGAAATGAGCAAGGACCTAGCTAATGTTGTGTGCTTCCCATGGCCAAAAGAAACTGAAAAATGTTGACATTGTTATGTTTGGGGCAATGGTTGAAGACCAATATTTTTCTTAGTAAATTTAATTGATGTTATGTAAATATGCAAAAATATTAAGGGTCTTCTAGAGGGTTTATAAAAGTGTTTGAATTAGAATAGCAATATGTAATCGGAATGTTGGAGTTTCAAGGCTTTTTTGGCCATTTTTGAGCTTAGCAGAAGAAGATTTTGTATCAATTGTAAAAGGTTCTGGACTTCAAACTAGATTTACTTAATAGAAAGAACCTACACAACTCTTTTAAATATATATCAAATATATTTTAAATTAATTATATAGATACAAAATAAAAATATTTGAAAATAATAATTAATTATAATTTTTTTAAATGCCTAATTAAATTGTTTTTATAAATATATTTTTTATAGTAAATGTGAAGTAATTATTTTTTAATTATATTTAATAATAATAAATACCCCCTTTAATATGGATGATCACCATTGCGAAATCCCATGTTAGATAGCCCATATGTCCTCTCCATATTCCATTAAGTGTTAGATATTCATCATGCAAATGAAGGTTAGTATGTTAGAGTTAATTTGTTTCAAAGGTATGCATTACCTTAGCTAGAGCCATTGCCTTGCTTTAAATGGTCTAATTATTATTATTCATTGCAATTCAATTATGGGCAGTGTGATGACGATCATCTTTAGGTATTTCAGTTCTTGGTTCATGTACTCAATCAAAAATTCATTAAATCTTTCTTTTTTGTGGCATCGTGAGTTTTATTTTTCTCTTTGCCTCAATTGAGTTTCATTTTTTCACTTTGTTTAGCAGAGGTGACAACAATTTTGATCCAACTCTGTGTCAGTTTGCCTTGCTGCCTTTGCATCTTGATTTCTCCCCTGTTAATTATTCTCCCCCCTCTCCCCAATGCACTCCCTCCCTAATCTATTTTTATTTTGAATTATTTTCCAGTGTTTATTTTGTCATCCCAACCCCTTTCCCCTCCTCTACCACCTACTTCTCACTCTAGACTCCTTCTCCAATCTTTATAATCTTAAAATTTTACTCCCTCTTTCATCCCCTTCTTCTCTCGAGTGTCAATCAACATTGCTAACATGTCACATGGGACTGTTAGAAGAGAAACCTCTTATCCTTGGACACATGCTCAGGTAAGCATAAAAGCTATTGCACAACATTACATATACCTTCTCCACATAGGGTCTAGCAATAAATAAAGGGTGTCAAACGAGAGGCAAGAATAGATAAAAGGTTTATCTCAAACATATAATTAGAGGACGATGTTCACCAATGAATTATTGCCACTTGCAATTATTTCACCAAGCACATTCAATACATGCAAATCTTTGATATTTATTGGCAACTAAAGGCCATAATGGGAAAGGTTTTGATTGAGAGAAATGAGGCTAATGAGGTAAAGGTTTTGTATATGTTTGAGATTAACTTCATAATTCACATTATGTTTTCTTTTCTTGGCATGACCATATCATTCTCTTTAATGTAGTCTGTGTTGCTTGCCTTGAATGGTTTGTACATCTTTGTTTGGATGCTTTGAGCAGTTTGTGTGTTTATGTGTTTGGATTTGGATGATAGTGTTTTTGAATGTTACAATTGTTGTATTATATTTTTATATGTGTATGTAATTGTCTATTAGTAATTAGTTGGTGATGAAGAAGGGAGACAATCTTGTCAATAGTTTGCAGGAGCATTGATACTGCACATCTATTTCATTTAATTTTAGGTATCACAACTTCTGACAGCTAATTAATTCTCAGTCGTGTCCCTCTAGGTATCATTACATATATATTGAATATTAGTTTTAATAATTTATTGCGTCAAGATTACTCTTGCAATAATTTTTTCTTTGCTAATGTTTGAAATAATTTATGTCCTTCAAGAATATTTTGATGATTTTTTATCTATAGTGTATTCAGCAAAGTCAAGAAATAATGTATCTTTGAATTTTTTTTAATGAGTGGCTAGAATTATAAAATCTTTAAATTATTTGTTTCTCCAAAAAATTATCACATCTCCTCCAAGAATATTTTGATTTGTTTTGAATGTTTATAAATATATCTTTTCCTGTTATAAATATTAGGAATACATTATTATATGCAATCATCTCTTAGTAATTTTGAATATATTCTGAATATATGTAATTGTCTATTAGTAATTAGTTAGTGATGTAGAAGGGAGACAATCTTATCATGGATTAATTTGCACTTTGCGGGAAGATTGATTATGCACATCAATTTCATTTTAATTTTAGGTATCACAACTTTTAATAGCTAATTAATTCTTAATAGTGTCCTTTTAGGTATTACTGTATACCTTGAAAATATTTCTTCTTAATAATATACAATATCAACATTAACATCTAATGCAAGAAATCAAATAAGATTAGAAAGCATCTACACTAAAATCAATGTATCTAATGCAAGCAATCAAGTGGGATTAGAAATCAACATCTACACTAAAATCAATGCATCCAGCGAAAGAAATCAAATAGGATTAGAAATCCAAATCTACACTGAAATAGATGCATCCAGTGCAAGCAATAAAAAAGGATTAGAAATCAACATCTACACTGAAATCAATGCATCTAGAGCAAGAAATAAAATAAGATTAGAAATCAACATCTACACCGAAATCAATGCATCTAGTGCAAGCAATTGAATAGAATTCTAATAAAACATCATCTACATTCTAAAATCAATGCATTGAGTGCAAGAAATATTATTCCCTCTCTCTCCCCTTCATCTAATCTTGAAAAATATTTTTAATACTTTATAGTCTCAATACTAACAACATCCAATCCATCTAGTGTGAGCAATCAAATAGGTTTAAAAACAACATCTACATTGAAATTAATGTGTCTAATGCATGCAATCAAATAAGATTAGAAATCAACATCTACACTAAAATCAATGCATGTAGTGCAAGCAATCAAATATAATTAGACATCAACATCTACATTGAAATCAATGCATCTAGTGCAAGTAATCAAATAGAATTAGAAAGCACCATCTACACTAAAATCAACGCATCTAGTGCAACCAATCAAGTATAATTAGAAATCAACATCTACATTGAAATCAATGCATCTAGTGCAAGTAATCAAATAGGATCATAAATCATCATCTACACTGAAATCAATGCATCTTGTGCAAGAAATATTCTTCCCTCTCTCCCCCCTCCATCTATATCTATATCTCCCTTCATCTCTCCTTCTTTCTCTCTCTATCTCACCCCCCCAAACACACATGCTCCCTCTCTCCATATATATCTATCTCCCCATCCCTCCCTACCTCCCTCTCCCCCTGCCCCTCCCTATCTCTCTCTTCTTCCCAATCTTCACCTCCCATCTATATCTCTATCTCCCCTTGCCTCTCCTTTGTCTCTCTATATCAGCCACAAAACATACACACTCTTTCTCCATATCTATCTATCTCTCCCTCGCTCTTACTCTCCCTCTCCCTCTCTCCCACTTCTATTTATCTTCCCTCCTTCTCTCCTCTCTCCCTCTCTCCCCCTTCTATTTATCTTCCCTCCTTCTATCCTCTCTCCCTCTCTCCCCCTTCTATTTATCTTCCTTCCTTCTCTCCTCTCTCCCTCTCTCCCTCTCTCTCTCCATTTTTCTCTCTTTATGTCTTTCTTCTTACCTACACCTCTATCCCCCTCCAACTCCCTCTCTCCTCTCTATCATGTCCTCTCTCTCTTCCTTCCTCATTGTCCCTTTCTCTCCCACATCACTCTATCCCCCCCTCTCTCTTCACCCTCCAACTATGTCACTATCTCTCTTCCTCTCTCCTCTTTCCTCTCTCCTTATCTCCCCCCTTCCTTCCATCTCTCCTTCTTTGTCTCTCTATATCACCCAAAAACATACACACTCCCTCTCTCCCCTCCAACTCCATCTCTTTGTCCCTCCTTCTCTCCTCCTCCCTTTGGTCCTTCCCCTCTCTCCCTTTATGTCCTACCTCCCACCCTCTCCCCACATATCTCTCTCTCCCTCTCTATATGCCCTCCAACCTTGTCACTATCTCTCCCCCCTCCATCTGTGTGTCTCCCCCTCTCTCTCTTACCCTTCTCTCCCTCTCTTTCTCTTTCTCTAACCTTGTCACTATCACACCAGAGGCCTTTGCGTGCAGCATCTCGACAGCTTCTGAAGTGTCGATAGCAAGGTTGGTGGACACTGTGCCACCTTGAGATGCTTAGGTCTGCAGCTTCTATAAAACTGTCTGGATAGCCCCTAAGATTATCTGCTACTACTGCTCAAACTGTTATAGGGCCTCCGCAATGACACCCCGCAACGTGTTACCAATGTCGTGCAGATCACCCTCTATTAGTGTGATAGGGTCTAGTGATGTCTTGGTAGCCTATGATTTCTTCATGGACCCTCCTTTCTCATTTTCCCTTGGGCGCTTGATGCGGGTGGACGTCTCCTGAGGGTCTGCGCCACGCTGCTCGTCTGTCTCCTCCTTTGTCTTAGGTGAAGATGACCTCACACCTTTGTCAGAGCCTCGCTTTGTCCCACCTATCTACTATGATGTTTGTTGCACGGCCTCACGCTTTGCCTGGGCCTTATCAGTGGCCTTCTTTTTCTTCTTTTCGACCAGCTGTGTCATCTTGAGCTTGGCCTCCTTCTTCTTTCTCTGCGCGATGGACTTGCTTCCACCCACTGTCAAGCCTATTGTAACATGCCACTCTTATGACCATTGATCAAGTACCGTGTCAATGGCATCATCTATTGCCAGATAAGACAAGTCGTACCATTTCTACATAGGGTCCTTCCACGCCTTGATAGATACATGATGAAAGTCTGCTTTAAATTCTGCGTAGCCCTGCAGGTTGGCGTACACCGTAGGCGACAATCACTATTTGCGATTGATGACCATGCGGATGTTCATCTCCATCAAGGTCCAGAAGATCTTGTTGTGCTTGACTCATTGCGCATCCTTGGTCGCCCACAGCGAAGTGTACTTCACTACTTCTGGGAGGTCTGGTGCGACTGAAGGGAACTGGTTGTCCTCTAGAACCTCCCATGCTACCAACACAATTGAAAACAAGAGCCACACTTAGTGGAATGTCTTGCTGAGCTCCTATGCTTCGTGACAGTCTTTTAGGAACTCTTCGCGAAGGTAGTCCAACCAGTTGAACTGGAATCCTTTGGCGCACTGGGTTGCTAGAATGACGACAGGTGTCAGCACCTCATCATCACGACACTTCCTCATCACTTTCCTTGCTATGATTTGTGTGCCTACCTTTACAGCAGGGTCACAGATGTTGGATATGGCATATCTGTGTGGCTTCCTCACCAGTTTAAACTTTTCTTTAATGGATTCTGCGAGGGCCTTCTCACCACATTTTCTACCAAATATCATGGTCGGATTCTCTCCTATGTAAGGCAGTCGTGTTATCCAATGAATCAATCTATCTGTGATGGGTATTGGCTCCTCCAGCCACAAACACCCATCATGCACCAAGCAGAGTAGTTGCTTGATGACCAATACTGTCACCGAGGTGCAGTTGTAGTGCAACACCCAAAGCAGGTTGAGCAACCCTACCTTATCCACTCCTCTGAGCCACCTTCGTAGCTCCACTGTGGTCATTCTAATATTTGTATCAAGGATTCGGTACATCAACTACTCGGTCATGAGGTGGGGGAACTTCTCGTGATCAGCTAAGTCCCAGTCCTTAAGTTTTAGTAGCAACACTCGTGCCAAGCGCGGTCTGTTGAAAACAATCTCATCCAACAGTAGAGGGGTTTTCATGGGGCTCTTGCTCTTATTGATGTCCTTTGGTACCTTGGTCTTGGCCTTGCACGGAGGGACATACTCAGGCAACTGAGTAATAGGGTCTGCACCCTGGGCTTCAACCTCCTCTACTTCAACTCCCACCTCCTCATCATCCATTGAGATGTCTTTAATGTCTTCCTCCTCTGACTCCAAATTTATAGCTTTGCTCTTCTCCTGTACGATGGGCTTTGATGGGTTTTTTCTTGGCGATGCGAACGTCAATATGGTAGGATTCTTGCCCTATTTATCCTTCACAATCTCCTTGGTTGGGGTGGGCTTTGGTCTCAGCGTTCTCGGTGATTTAGTGACTTCAACTAATACCTCGACCACCTCTAGAGCAGCTACTTCTACCTCCATTTCAACTTCCAACACTGACTCCTCTGCTACTTCTTCAATATTTATAGCTTCTGTGGGTGTCATAACGCTTTCCAACAATGCTCGCGACGTCTTTGGTAAGTTTGCAAATGCTAGAGTCTCTTTCAGAGCCTTGAAGAATTCTCAGTCCATGAGTGCTTGAGATCTCAACAACTCAATTCTCAAAATGCCAAGTGTTTTTCGCTGGACAACCAATTGTAATTTATAAGTCATTTTTAATTCAAATCCAATCGTCCCCCCCAAATTCAATTCATTAATGCCAAATTGGCAGCAGAGTTTCAAGGATCTGAGCCATAAATTTCGTCTTAAATGTCGGTCGCCCGCTCCATTTGGCCGCATTTCTCCCGTCAAATCATGAACAATGCCTTTAATGGTCACTTTCCGGCCGACCTGCATGATTTATCCCTGGGTAGCACAGCTCCCTTCACGCTACCGCGAACCCTATGACACTTCCTTGCTTCGCACAATCCTCCAATTGTGCAGCTCCCCAACTCGAACAGTGTAGTTTAAAGTCCTGCACCTCCTTTCAGCTACTTGGAGTGCTAAGACTATGCTACCTTCATCTAGCCACTGGCCAGACTGCCGGTGTATGGCTTCAAGTGACTGTCATTCATCTTTCCTAGGAAAGGATCTCCATTCAATTTAACCAGTTATACCGCTCCTCCGTCAATGATCTCCTTGATTACATAGGGCCCTAACCAGTGCATTCTTAACTTCCTTGGAAATTTATCAAACTTACTATCATATAACAAAACCACGTATTTACCTTAAAGGTGCGCAGCTTAATGTGCCGATCATGCCATGCTTTTTTGCGCTGCTCTTGGACCTGTTGGTGAAATCCAGCTAGAAATCTCTCTTCCTCAAGCTTAACCAGTTGCATGAGCCTCTCCTCAAGGCTCCTCGATATGTCATACTTGTGAGTGTCCCTATGCGCAAACTAGGCACAATATATTCCATAGGCATTACTACTGTAACACCACAGACAAGCCTAAAGGGAGTTTGTCCAGTCAACTTGTTGCATGTCATTCAATATGCCCATAGTACTGTAGGTATGCGTAGGTCCCAGTCACTTCGTTGAGCATTGCAAACCTTGGTCAACGCGTTCTCTAGCACTTTATTGAATTCTTCCACTATCCCGTTAACTTGCAGGTGATAAGGTGTGCTCTTCTAGTGATATACCTGAACTTCCTCCGTCAGAACGCTGATCATCTCATTTAGAAAGTGCATACCTCAATCACTCATCAAAATCTTCGGACACCCAAATCGCGTCAATACATACTCAAAGAGGAACTTTGCAGCAATTGTGCCTGTACAATCCTTCACAGGTTGTGCCTCTGCCCAACGAGTCAAATACTCTATCACGATGATAATGTACCTTGCTCTCATTTTTCCTTAGGGTTGAATGGGTCCTACAAAATCTATCGCCCATTTCTCAAAGGGTTGTTGTTATGAAACCAGCTCAAGAAAAGATAGAAAAGATAGATCAACGACTTATAATTCAGCCTCTTCGAGGGGGCAACCTCCTTTACATTACATAAATGAACAATTCTTCGATGAT
>APFE030181544.1:67949-91953 GCA_000404065.3 Pinus taeda
ACTAGTCGTTTATTATAGCCATTATAAAAAATAATGGTCTTTACATTGCTCTCTATTTAAGCATGTGCCATGATCTGCCTCTTCATGTCGTCATGATGATAAACCACACTGGATGGTTCTAGACGCGTGGACAAAAATTCTCCTATGTGATTTCTACCAAAAGACTTTTCTTAATGTTTAATAATGTCTAATTATAGTTAACCATAGTCAAACAATATCAATGATAGTTAACCATGGTTAATTATGGTCAACCATGTGTAACCATATAGGACAAATAGTTAAACATGGTAAAAAAAAATCAAACTTGGACAAACATAACCAACCTTGGTCACATGATTAAGTAAAGTTAACCATAATCAACCATGGTTAACTAAGGTCAACAATATTCAACCAAACTTAACCATAGTTAAGCATAATACATCACACTCAACCATAGTGAAACATGTCCACTACACTTAGCCAAGGTCAACCATAGCTAACCAAATTTAGCTATAGTCAAATTTAGTCAAAGAAACTCAATCAAATTAAGTATAGCCTTCAAACATGTTCACTCCTGGTCCACCAACTATAACTAACCATATTCAAATATGCTCAACCAAATTCAAGAATGATCAACCAAACTCAATTATAGTAAAAATGTTTTACCAAGTCAACCTTGTTATTAACCATATTGAAACATGGTCAACCATGATCCATAATAATCACCCTTCTTCAATTATAGTCAATAGTTGTCAAACATAATTGATTATATACAACCATAGTTAAATGTGATGAACCATGGTTAACAATAGTCAAACATAATAAACCAATTTCGACCCATTATTTACCATAGTTTAATATGGTGAATCATAAAGAACCATTGAGAAACAAGCTTTATCATGGTTGAACATCTTCAACTATAACCAACCATATTCAACCATCATTAAGCAATGATAATCATAGAACCATAGTCAAACATTGTCAATCATGTCTAATCATAAACAACCATGGTTATGTATGGTCACTTATAGTCAGCAATGTCTAACCAAAATAAACCATGATCAAACAAGGTCAACCATAGTCAACCACGATCAACTATGCTCAACCACAGTCTGTTAATCATAATCAACCATGGTGAAACATGTTCAACTATACCAAATATGGGCAACTAAAGTCAGTTATAGTCAACCTAATTCAAATATAATCAAATAGTCATTAAAAGTTAACTTATGCTCATAAGTGTCCCTATATTGGAAATGAGGTTCTAGAAAATAGTTTCTATTAATAATAAATATTATGTGGATGACCAAGATTAAATGAACTTCCAATATTCTTCTTCATCATAAGAAAAGGAGAGATGAAATCAAACTCAAAACCTAATCTTTTTCATTTTTTCCTTTGTTGATACATTTTTTCCTTTGTTGATACATTTTTTTCTTTGTAATTTTAAATTATTCTGATTGTGGCCAAGTGTCTGAGTAGTTTACACTTTTCCTGTTTCTTCAATACGATTTTTTTTCTCCATTCTATCCCTGTCTTTTAGAAAGATTGGCATGGTCTTTTCACTACACAAATTAACAGAAAGTATGGTAATTCGTAGCCTTGACCATTAAGAAGAGGTTAGGTACAAGATTATATTTCTTTTTCTATTAATATGCAACTACTATCTAGTAGTACATGTGTGGCAAGCAGTTGGATTTGTGTCTCTAGTCTGCTTCATCATGCCACTTTGGGCCTTGAATTCATGAATATGGTGATGAGTTCCAATCACGAGGAAAAAACCCTAGTCTAATTTAATTTCATTTTGTTGTTCATGTTTGTCTTTTCTTTTCTTTTTTGTTTGCTAACATGTGGATAATTTTTTTTTCCTTTTTCTTTTTCTAATACATGATTCACGACCCCAGATATCGATGATCACTACATTCATGAAATATTTGCACTAGGAAAATACACATGAATGGATCACTTTCTGTTGTCTCAACCACGGAACTTGACCCTGAGAATGACTTGAGAATTGGACTTGTGCCCTATCAAGTGCAAAGGTGCTTTAATGGCGGGGACTCGACCAATTGATCTAACCCTTGGGGCTAGCATGTTTGTAATTTGTGGGACTAGCCTATGGTTTTAGAAACCACTAACTAGGGGTATATGAGCTATCAAAATCATCTGGGATCAGACCAACCTGGGTCACACCAACCCTTTACATGGTTTGATTTATTTTGTTGTCTCCTCTCGAGTTTTAAACATTCACTATCTTATAGAATGAAACCTTTGAAATTCAATCATGCTATCAGGATTTGACCACATTTATATTTTCTTTTTTGGTTTAGATGTCTAGACGAATCGACAACTAGGTAAGTCTTGCACTTCCATGAGAGGGGGTGATTTAGACTACTACCACTATAACCTCTAGGTGAACTGTGTTGCCCCCTAGTACATAACCACGATTAAACAAGCATGGTGACCTCATACTCACATTTACCTTAGATTTTCACAAGCTTGCAAAGTGAGCTCCCTGGTAGGGGGCTTACATTTGTCTATTCTTAATTTTAATTAATTACTCTAACGAATAACTATTTTATTCCTATTTATATATGTAAAACGAATAATTATTTATTTATTTTTGGTATTGTGGAGAAAAGTTGAAATTTGATAATGGGCAATGTTATTAAAGATACAATTTTAAATAATAACATTTTTTTGTTTCTTGAGTTGTCTAAGTTCTCCAGAGATTACTTTAGGCTTCATATGTGGCTTGAGAAATCGTGACCCCAGGACATTTAAGCAGTCAAAATCATCACCCAGGGATCACACCCAGTCTGGCCACACCAACCCTTAACATGGCTGGATTTTTTCTCACAAAGTTTGGAATAGGTGACCTTCACATCACAGAGTGACTTAACAATACACCCCATCACTATTTATTCTACACCCCGTGGGAAAATAATAACATTACATAAGAGTAAATAAGATATTTAAATTACATAGTATACATTCTATGAAAGGTTATGAGCAGTGTATTCTTGTGGCGTTGATTGGTGTGTATCAACCACCTTTAATGTGGTTGTGCTAGTAATAAACAAAATTTATTATAATCAACAATGGTTAACCAAAGGGCAAAATAATTAGATTAGTCAATAAAAGTTGATAATCGATGAAAGTCAATCAAGTTAAGGATTATCTTCAATTATGATCAATCGCAGTTGACCATGGTTAACTATAATCAAGGATATTTAGGATATGCATAGTCTAAGTAACAAATTAAATGGCATTTTTCAGAGCATTTTTTTCTAGTTAATTTTCAACAACAAAAAATCACAATCTTACTTGAAATTGTATCGTGAGATTATGGTGAAAAGGGTTATTTAGTCTATAGGTTAGACTACACCTTTAACATATATAACCAAATTCAATTGTAGTTAAAAATTATCTACTAAATTCAACCATAGTCAATCATTATCAACCATAGTGAAACATAGTCAGCAATAAGCACCCTTCTTCAACCTTAGTTAATCAGCCTCAAACAGGGTCAATCACAGTCTACTATAGTTAAATATGGTCAATCATGGTTAATAATATTGAGACATAATAAACTAAGGTCTAACCATCATTTACCATGATCAAACATGGTGGTGAACCACATTAGAACATTGAGAAACATGCTCAAATATAGCCAAATAATAAAACATGGTCAACCATATATATATATATATATATATATATATATATATATAATATATATATATATATATATATATATAACATATTTGTACTTATCATATTAATATATATATATTTTTTTTCCTTAGAAAAAAGTCGTCATTTTATTCATATAGATAAAATTACATTTTGTAGATGCCAGAGGCATATGCAGATGGTTGTTCCTGAATTGACAGGCAGCAAACAAAGAAATAACACAAAGTAGCAGATCATTGTTCCTGTAATGACAGGAAGTAACAAAAATAGAATAACAGAAAAATGATAAGTTCCAGCATGCCTAAACTTTCCTACCGTTCTTCTTCTCCACCCGTCGCCATCCTCCGGAGTCAGGTGTGGATGTAATAATAGCTAGCTGATTTTCCATTGGGTTCAATTGAAGTTCTTTGTCAGATTCCGAGCCCTCTGATCCATGGGTTCGTTTGATGCCACTGACTTCCATTTGTAACTCTGGTTGCAGATCTGAAATGTGTGGCCCCAAATGACTGGTTGGGGCATTTACTTCCTGATTTTGATTCTGTCTCATTTGAGTGTCTGGTTCTATCTGGTTCTCTGTAGGCTCCACATTTATGTCTTCTTCTTCCAATGGGTCGGTGTGCTGGCAGCCTTTGGGCTTTTTTTGTTGTTTCTTAGTTCTCCTGGGGTCCTTTCTAGCAAAAGGGCAATCGTATTGAAGGTGCCCTGTTTGCATGCAGTCCCTACACCGGAACGTTGTGTTCTCATATTCAAGCTGTTGTATCCATTGAGAATTATTGAAGTTCAGCGTGATGTGGTCAAGTATCCCCTGACTCAAGTCCACTTCTACACACATTCTTGCGAATGTAAATATTCCCCTCATAGCTCTGTCTTCATCCATTTTGAGGAATTTCCCAAGGGTGTTCCCAATGGCTGTTAATACTTTCTGATGCCAAAAATGTAGAGGGAGCCCATGTAGCCTTACCCATACTGGCATCTTTGAGACTATCATTGTATTGGCGTCGAAATCAGAAAACCAGGGGGTGGTGAAAAGGCCAGCACTGCCCCAGAACCAAGGCCCCTGATTGATTATACTGTCTTTTTCTTGTTTTGTGTTAAATCTAACTATGAAAAACCCTTTAGGGCATAGGTAAATTTCACAGTTAGATGTCCATGTTGAGAAGATCCATTGGTGCAAGGCATCTGATTTTGGCCAGAAACCATTAAATCTACAAATTACTGCATTTTTAGATAAGTCGTTATGTAAACTTGTTACCTCTGGCATAGATACTTGTAGCGTTGGTGATTCTGGCTTCTGTTCAACAATGTAGGGTCCTGGTAATTCTGATGGTGGCGCTGCTATATTTTTCATTTTGTCCTTCCCTTTTACTGCATCCCGAAAGGAACTTGTATTTATTGAGCTAGTTTTGGTGTTTCCGCCCCGCAGTTGGAGATTTAGAAAGATGGTTGAATCTTTGGCAATGCCATAGTGTTGGAGGGTTTGGTAGTCCTGCAAACTGTGCCCTGAGCATATGAGGTTTTGAAGATGTGCTGGGGTTCCAAGGAGACCCTGGATTTCCTTTATTAACTCAAGTATGCTCATTCCCTTACTGATTCGCATGCAAAAGTGTTTGCCCTCGATCGATTTGATGAAGATCTGAACGAGATCTATGTCCGTGAGAAGTGGATCAGTCTTGTAAGGCCCTCTCTGAATCGAATCTGCAGACATGCAAGGTAGATCAGGCTTGTGGAGCCCTCGCTTTGCTGGATCTGGCCGACTGTGAGGTATTGGCGCATCGTTTTGTTCTGCCCTTAATTGCACAGCCGTTTCCGACCTGAACGTTTCTCCCTTGCCCCAATTTTCAGTTTTGTCTGCCAGATCTGGCAGTTCAAAGGCATATTTGGGGTTTTTTTGTCTTTCCTCTGTATAGAAAGGCTTTCCACCTTCTATCATCGGTTTTTCAGATTCAATTGCATTATTTCCTGTATGTGCATCAACGAGACTGCGCCATAGAACAAATATATCATAGGATCTGTTTGATTCAAGTCCAGTGGTTCGTGGTCGTTTCTCCCTAAAGCTCTCTGGTGTCAGATCTGAGCCGCCCCTCGTTATTCCAGAGGGAGCAGCATTCTGTTTGGTTCATGCTCGTATGGTCATCTCCGGCCAGTCCTCTCCATCCTTGCCTTTAAACGCATTTAAAAATACGGAAACAAGGCAGTATTGTGTTTTCGTTTGTGGATCTGGTCGATGGCGGGCTGTATCGTCCATGCCGTGACCTGTTACAATAAGAGCAAATGGTTTACAGTGAAAATACCCCTTAAACAGATATTGAGAGCTCGCCCATGACCTGAGAGCAGACCGATCAGCCTCCGGGGACCGATTTGATGCAGAGGTTTTGTGGTCTGTTCCGCTGCAAAGCTAGATCCATGACGGCGTATACGATTCGATTGTTCTGGCGCTCGATGTCCTCCAGGGATTCTCTGCTATCTCCGCCCCTTCGCAAATCTGCAGTGTGACGACAGCACCAAGGAATGTAGAAACCCTAGCCATCCTTTCGTCCAGACTCTCTCATATTATATTATTAATATAGTCAAAGAAATATTTTAAGGATGAAAAATTTTCTTAAGTGTCAAAACCTTGAAAATCTTATTAGTCCTTAATATGTAAACTATAAATATTTAACAATATTTTTTTAAAAACATTCACATTTTTAAAGATTTTATATACTCTCTCTAAACTTTTGCCTGAAAATTATCCTCTAGAATTTGGGAAAATCATTTTTTTCAAAAAATATAAAATTAGTGAATTTATTTAGGAAAAAAAAAGAATTAACCCATAGATGAAATGTTTCTTTGAATGTAATATAGTTATATTATAATTTTTTTTATTTATATCAAAAGGCTTATAATAAAGATTATTAATTATTTTTTCCAAAGGAAAAGAGCTAAGAATTTTGTTTCCAAGATTAGAAAAAATTACATTCATAGATGCCTAAGGCATTCGATTAATTAAGAGCCCAATAAAGTCTATTCGATAAACCAAAAGATCATCTTATCTCTTTGAATACCAATGTCAAAGGATAAAAATACTTTATTGGTTCTCATGTCAAAGTAATAAGTAGTGGAAAAACGAGCCCCGAAGGGGCAGGGACTTCTAATATGATGTGACATTGATACATCCCATGTGAATGCTCTTAATTCCGGATTAAGTCTTCAGTTTTATATCATATTCAAACTATTAAAGGTATTAAAGATCTAAGTATGATTTGTAAATAGAAAGTCTTACATATTTCTAATCTCGATAGTAATTTATGTAAGGCCGAGTTGATAAATTTAATTCTGCCCACGTTATTTGTGTAAAACCTTTGACATATGATGGGATTGTTTTTGAATTTTGTGTTATCTTTATCCTATAATGACCTATATTATGGCCGCTTATTCACTGTTCATTGACTTCCACTTTTTCATGGTATTGAAACTCATCAACTTTGACAAAAATTCATTGACTTTATAAAATAAATTCTATCTTAGGTTATCTACTCAACTGAGGTTTTCATATTTCTTTCTGGATATCTAATAACTGAAGTTTTACTCAACTGAGGTTTTCATGTCTGTTTCTGATTATGTACTCAACGAAGGATCATGCTTCTGGTGAGAAGTCAATGAATCACCATAAACAAACATCTTGGTTATGGTTTTAAATAATCACATCTTGTCTACCATTTTAAATAATCATGGGAAAGAGATGTGTGATAAATACCAAGTGTTATAAAATGGTTGCAGTTGGAGTTCAATTTGCTAATGAATTTATTTGTTATAAATAGAATACTCTTGAATTGGTTAAAATAATAATTTAGATTAAAATGAAATTTTGCTTTAACTCATACAAATAATAGAATCATGAACAGATGGATAACAGCTCACAAATAATAGGTGGAAAGCAGTAAAAGATGGGAGAAAGCTGAAAGCTACGAGTAGCAGCTTTGGAGTTAAGAAATTGGAAGGAAAGTTGATAAAGATGGATGGTCTATTTTGACAAGGCATCCAAAAGAAACCCAGGGATGCTAGGAGGGAGGACCGGGATTATTTATGGTTTAGAAGAAAATAAAAGTGTTTTAGTATTTAAGGGACTAGATTATATGACAAATAATTAAGTCGAAATGAATGGATTTTATTAAAAAAATTATGGTAAAAAAAACCAAATAAATATTTTCACAATCTTAGAAGATTACCTTCTTATTTTTCAACATTTAATCAGAAAAATATTTCTACAAAAACTCTGGAAAATATCATAAAAAGAATTCAAAAAATCAACTCTGGAAAATATCATGAAAAGAATTCAAAAAATCACTAAAACCATTATTTTCCATAATATACTTTCATGTGAGAGGAAATCACAACAATGAAGCTGACAAGTACGGTAATGAAAGGTGCAAAATGAAAGCAGCGGGAATTAAAAGTCAATGGCCAATCTTGGCATTCATTTATTCCAAAAAAAAAAGGACAAAGACTCCAAAATGGTTATAGTAACAAATAAAAAAGGCCATGCTATTAAAAAACCACCACAAAGCTCCGGTGATTAAAAAAATATTTGAGTGCAAACTTTGAAAATCCGAGTGGGCTGCCAATGAGATGAAATGGACGCCCTGCGACGGGAAATTGAGGATCTAAAGGAACAACTCAACCACTTATGGTGGCTCCCGCCGTTTACTTACACTTGTCTGGTTTTATGACGCGTCCGGTATGACTTTAATACTCACTTCAATTCAATGTACGTCGCCTCGTGGTCTGGGTTTAGGGTTTAGCCCGGCCCCTCCGGTTGCAGGCCCACACCTGCCGGTTACTCAACCTTTTGTTCACGTTGCCGCGTTTCACCTTGTCATTTTCTCATTTCGTTTTGCTTGGAGGAACTCTGTCTGCGCCTGCGGAAAAACCTCAGGGTTCTGTTTCAGATGTCCAATGACGATTTCACTGTGGTTTGCTGATGTTTGAGACTGTGGGTAGCGCCTTCGAGACCTGCAACGTTTATGTTATTATTTGATGGTATTCATATGGAACTGTTGGCATATATCGTAGTGTTTTTGATTTTGTGCCCTCGCTGTCTGTGCTTCTCAAATTAATTTGTCTGGTTTGTTTCTAATGGCAGGCTCGCCCCAACTCCCACGCTCCTCCTGGTTACATGGTAAGTCTACTCTTCATGATAAACGTTCTGGGTTTTCATGGTTTTGTCCCTAACGCCTTGTCGCCACTGTCAGCAGGTTGTGATGGTTTTTCTGGTTGTCTCGAGTTCCTTTCTCATACACAGGTAACCCTTTATCAACCCTTGCCTGTCTTTTACTTCATTCTCGGCTTACTACTGTGCTTCGGCTTCTAACACGGTTTGTTTGGTTTTTGGTGACAGGTACCCACCTGTATCGTTCGATGGCCAATGCTGCTCCACGAACTCGTTGATGGCTTCGATGCTTCAGTCAACGGGTAGCTCTATTCCATTTTCATAGGCAATACATTTAACTGTCAATGCTATAGGTCTTGTAGGTTCTGTAATTGTCAAGTTCGGTCCTGTGAGGGTGATATCCCTTCCGACTGTGGTTTTCTTGCTCTCGTCTCCTGTTGTTGAGAAACCCTCTTCGGGTACTGGTTGTTCGTTTTCTTCTCCTCGAATAACTCTGTTATAGGAAGATAGTTAATGGGCGTCTGAGTATTCTGTCGGTTCTATGAGGGTTTCCTCGACAATTTCGAGCCCTCCTCCTGTTGCTTCGTATTCGGGCACCACAAGCCCTAGGCGTCCTGTTTCGGCTGTTATGACTTGAGATGGTCTGGTTTCATTTGTCACTGTGTGTTGTTGGTTCGACAGTGAATCTCTGTCTGTATTTTATACACTCTGCTTAATATATTTAAGGGACTCTTTTTTTACAATGACTCTGACTCTCGGCTCTTATATGTTGTTATCAATGATACATGGAATTTCACCTCTCTGTTCTCAAATATTTGATGATATTGTTTATACAAAAAAAAGATTTATTATGTGTGTTCGCTCTAACTCTGTAACTATCGATCCATGCATTCAATTGATGAGGGTTTGTTAAGTTCTTAAAATACCTGTAGATATTTCGTTGCCGAATGTAAATTAATGTCTGTGGGTTACTCCTGGGACTCTTTGTTGTTTTCTCGTTCTCGTTTTATGACTCAAGTCGACTCTGGTCGTCCGCCTGTACTTGGTTCGCCTTGTCTGTTTACTTCTTCTATGGTGTCGTTGCTGTTAATACATTTCACACACGATGGCAAGCTCTATAATAAAAGAATACTCTATGCTTGTAATTCTGGTGACAGAGAATAGTCTTGTGATTCGATTTTACAGTAATGAAGGAAATCAAATGAAAATTAATTTCTGATAAACAAAGATGACTGTTTTTCTTTTCTTCTTTTTCGGGGGAGAGAACCCGTACAATGATGTCCCTCCTGCTTTTAAAACAAAATGTCTTTAACTGTTCTTGGAAAAACTGTCTGAACAGAAAATAACTATTTTTTCCAGTTATGAAACTAATTCTAACTACTATAACTGGTAAAGAACTAATTAGTTATTGTCCTGTAATCAGTCTCCTAAATAACTGCAACAGACAAATAAAATAAAACTAAGTAAAAGTAAAATCAAATGACCGACAAGCCCAACACTTGTCCAGTTAAAATGAACGACCATTTGTTTCTGAATTCTTCACGAGACTGTCAGCCTCTTAAGTCTCCTCAGAGCTGGATGCTCCTGCATCAACTTGTCTACAAATTTCAGTGATGGCTCCAACACTATGGCAATTATGAAATTTCCAGATTTAAATGTGCCATCTAGGGGTGTACCAGGGATTTAATCATTAAGGATTTACTCAATGTATTGTAAATTTTGTATGTTGTTAGCACAATTTTGTAAGGTTTTTACGTACAAAATCTCCATTTTTGTAAATCAGGAAAATGTTTTCATGTACAATATCTTTATTTTTGTAAATCTGGAAAATCCAAATTAGTAAAATGCTTTGACCTACAAAATTTCCATGTTTGTAAATCTGGGAAATCCACCACAAGAATGATGTATAGTATTTTTGGATATGGATAAGAAATTGGTCAACTTTGTAGAAGATTAAATGTAAAGCTTAATCTAAGGGCATCAAACCGGGCCCAGATTTATATATAAAATATATATTCTTTTAACAAAAACAAACAAACAAAAATTTCAAAATTTACAGTTAAAATGTTTTATTTTTATCGTAATAATGTACGACATTTTGTAACAAAAAAAAAAAAAAATTAATGGAAAATCAGGGTAGGGATCACTTCCAGGTTAAACTAATCCTTTATCTGTAAATGGTAAGGTGCTTTAGCAATGGGACTTTGAACAATTGAGTTAACCCAAAAAATTAATGGAAAATCAGGGTAGGGATCACTTCCAGGTTAAACTAATCCTTTATCTGTAAATGGTAAGGTGCTTTAGCAATGGGACTTTGAACAATTGAGTTAACCCTCAAAGCTAATATTTTGTGAACTTACAATATAAATACCTTACAAAGAAAATTTTTAAAAATATATATATTTTTTTAAGATTGTTAGTTTCTATTTGTTTTTTCAAAAATAGACATCAAATTATAGTTAATCATTATTAATTACAATGAAACATGTTTAATCATTATTCTTTCTGAATTCAGGCTTATGTGATACATAATGAATTAATAAAAGACTTTTAGTAGAAATCACATAAGAGACCTATTTATATTATTCGTTGTTGGTTTTTCCATTATTAAAGCTTTTTCATCTTGATTTTTCTTGGATATTTTAAGTATTTTTATAATCTTGTTTATTCTTAGCTCTTTAAGTATTTTATGTTATACTTTGTTTATTTTATTGATTTTTCTTGGCTCCTTATCTTTTCTTATATATTTTTGACTTCGCTCCTTGTTTGAAGTTTTACTTTGATGGTTTGATTCTTGTTATTATTTATATATTTCCATTATTGTCTATTACTAGATTAATATTATAAATTAAATAATATTATTCATAAACTAGCCATTTATTATAGCCCTTATATAAAATAATGGTCTCTACATTGCTCTCTATTTAAGCATGTGCCATGATCTGCGTCTTCATCTGGTCATGATGATAAACCACACTGGATGGTTCCAAATGCGTGGACAAAAATTCTCCTATGTGATTTTTACCAAAAGACTTTTCTTAATGTTTAATAATGTCTCATTATAGTTAACCATAGTCAAACAATATCAATGATACTCAAACATGGTTAATTATGGTCAACCATGTTTAACCATATAGGACAAATAGTTAAACATGATTAAAAAAATCAAACTTGCACAAACATAACCAACCTTGGTCACATGGTTAAGTAAAGTTAACCATAATCAACCATGGTTAACTAAGGTCAACAATATTCAACCAAATTGAACAATACTTAACCATAATACATCACACTCAACCATAGTAAAACATGTCCATTACAGTGACCAAGGTCAACCATAGGTAACCAAATTCAGTCAAATTTAGTCAATGAAAATTTGAAATCAAAGAAACCCAATCAAATTAAGTATAGCCTTCAAACATGTTCACTCATGGTCCACCAACTATAACTAACCATATTCAAATATGCTCAACCAAAGTAAAAAATGATCAACCAAACTCAATTATAGTAAAAATGATTTACCAAGTCAACCTTTTTATTAACAGAGTGACTTAACGGTACACCCCATCACCATTTATTCTACACCCCGTGGGAAAATAATAACATTACATAAGAGTAAATAAGATATTTAAATTACATAATATACATTCTATGAAAGGTTATGAGTAGGGTATTCTTGTGGGTTAATTAGTGTGTATCAACCACCTTTAATGTGGTTGTGCTATTGTTTATTATAATCAGCAATGGTCAACCAAAGGAAAAAATAATTAAATTAGTCAATAAAAGTTGATAATCAATGAAATTCAATCAAGTTAAGGATTATCTTCAAATATGATCAATCGTAGTTGGCCATGGTTAACTGTAATCAAACATATTTAGGATACACATAGTCTAACTAACAAATTAAATGGCATTTTATGCATCATTTTTTCTAGTTAATTTTCAACAACAAAAAATCACAATCTTACTTGAAATTGTATAGTCATATTATGGTGGCCATGGTTAACTGTAATCAAACATATTTAGGATACACATAGTCTAACTAACAAATTAAATGGCATTTTATGCATCATTTTTTCTAGTTAATTTTCAACAACAAAAAATCACAATCTTGCTTGAAATTGTATAGTCATATTATGGTGGCCATGGTTAACTGTAATCAAACATATTTAGGATACACATAGTCTAACTAACAAATTAAATGGCATTTTATGCATCATTTTTTCTAGTTAATTTTCAACAACAAAAAATCACACTCTTGCTTGAAATTGTATCGTCATATTATGGTGAAAAGGCTATTTAGTCTATAGGTTAAACTACACCTTTAACATATACAACCAAATTCAATTATGGTTAAAAATTATCTACTAAATTCAACCATAATCAATTATTATCAACCATAGTGAAACATAGTCAGCAATAAGCACCCTTCTTCAACCATAATTAACCAGTCTCACATTGTGTCAACCATAATTAACCAGTCTCACATTGTGTCAATCACAGTCTACTATAGTCAAATGTGGTCAACCATGATTAATAATATTAAGACATAATAAACTAAGGTCTAACCATCATTTACCATGATCAAACATGGTGGTGAACCACATTAAAACATATAGTCAAATGTGGTCAACCATGATTAATAATATTAAGACATAATAAACTAAGGTCTAACCATCATTTACCATGATCAAACATGGTGGTGAACCACATTAAAACATTGAGAAACATGCTCAAATATAGCCTAGCTGACTATAATAAAATATGGTCAACCATAATAAAAAAAAATAAAAAATATATTTAATGCTTAATATAACAACAATATTTGTATTTATCCTACTATATTATTATTATATTCAAAGAAACATTTTAAGGATGAAATTTTTTTTCTTAAAATGTCAAAACCATTGAAGATCTATTTAATCTTAATATTGATCAAAATTATTAAATGTATTTAATTATTATTTTTCTAAAAAATATTTACATTTCTAAGAGTTATGATACACTCTCTAAATTTTTTGGGGGGGTGTTGGGGATATTATTCTAAAAATTTATACTATGGCCTATAGGAATTGGTGAGAGGAATCAATTTTATCAAAAAAGATAATAACATCTGTTTAAGAAAATAGTGGATAATTTTGTTTAGGGAAAATAAACAAATTTTTTAGCCCCATAGATAATGTTTCTTTTTAATGTAATATAGTTATATTTTATTTCCATTATGAAATAAAAACGGCTTATAATAAAAAATATTAATTATTTTTTCAAGGAAAAGAGCTAAGAATTTTGTTTCCAAGATTAGAAAAAATTACATTCATAGATGCCTAAGGCATTCGATTAATGTAATATAGTTATATTTTATTCCTATAAAAACGGCATATAATAAAAAATATTAATTATTTTTTCAAGGAAAAGAGCTAAGAATTTTGTTTCCAAGATTAGAAAAAATTACATTCATAGATGCCTAAGGCATTCGATTAATTAAGAGCCCAATAAAGTCTATTCGATAAACCAAAAGATCATCTTATCTCTTTGAATACCAATGTCAAAGGATAAAAATACTTTATTAACGAGCCCCGAAAGGGCAGGACTTATAATATGATGTGACATTCATACATCCCATGTGAATGCTCTTAATTCCAGATTAAGTCCTCAGTTTTATGTCATATTCAAACTATTAAAGGTATTAAAGATCTAAGTATGATTTGTAAATAGAAAGTCTTACATATTTTTAATCTGGATAGTGATTTATGTAAGGCCGAGTTGATAAATTTAATTCTGCCCTCGTTATTTGTGTAAAACATTTGATATATGATGGGATTGTTGTTGAGTTTTGTGTTATCTTTATCCTATAATGACCTATATTATGGTTGCTTATTAACTGTTCATTGACTTCCACTTTTTCATAGTATTGAAACTCATCAATTTTGATATAAATTCATTGATTTTATAAAATAAAGTCTATTTTAGGTTATCTACTCAACTGAGGTTTTCATATATGTTTTTGGATATTTAATAACTGAAGTTTTACTCAACTGAAGTTTTCATGTCTGTTCTGATTGTTAGTTTGACAACGAATTAGTAATTTTGGATAAAATGTAACTAGTCAGTTTTATACCGAAATGTCAGTTATGTAACGGAGGTCGATGATATAAAACTAGTGAATGCCCGTGAAATGTATGTGTGGAGAATCATTGTTGAATTAATAAATTCCAATCCCTATGTTTCCTTGACTCCCTGTCGAGGTTTTACCACGTAAATCCTGAGTATCTATTTGCATGTGTTTGAATTCAGTTTCTTTTCTTGGTCAATGTATAACTGAATGAGTTTAGTTTCTTTTCTTCATTATTTCTATATTCATTCAACAATTGGTATCAAAGCGTGAGCGTGAATTTTCCTGTGGAGGGAAAAAAAAAAAATCAGCACGTGGCTGAGTGTGTGGCTGAGCGAGCAACTTTCCCTGCGTAAGAGAAGGACCTGCTGTTAAGTCTCTGCGTAAGAGCGAAAGGCATGAAGTTGCTGGGTGTTATTTGTGTGTGAACCGGCGTGGAACAGTTTACAAGGAGTGCTCTCTACGTGGAGCCGTTGCTGGCCCTGTTCAGGTTGTTGAGAAGCCGTCAAGGAATCTGCGTGTGCGGCCATCAAAGTAGTTGCGTGTTTTTCTGTGTGAGAAGAAACAATAGTCTGCGTGAGGTGTGCAAGAAACAATACGCTAGGAAGGTGTGACCTCTGCGTGCAAAGAAAACCCTTTGCCTGCGTGTTTGCCAGACATTCGCTGACTGTTGTGCCCGTTCAAAACCCTCATCCGCTTAGTGTCTCTGCGTATGTCAAAGGCTGAGCGTGGAAGTGTGGAAAAGCGTGGAACAAATTCGCTGGGTGGTTTGGAGCGTGAAGTTGTTCTTTGCATGGCTAAGGAAGCTGTCTAGCAGAACCGGCATAACTGTTCTCTACGTGCTGCCAGTGCTGGTTGCTTGAAGAAAACCAGAAAAGAGGATTTCGATCAGCGAAAGAAATTCAGGTATTTTTTTAAGTTTTGAGACAAATCTTGTTTCAGAAATTTTTTAAATAAAGGGGTGAATGTGTGAAATTGAAGAAAAAGAAGACAGATTTTTTTTTTTTTTATTGAAGGAAACGAGAAAAGAAGTTTTTTTTAAAAGGGTTTTTCTATTTAAATTGATTTTTTTTCTGGAGAAATAAGGAAATATACACCTTAGTTGAAGGAAAAACTTTCATTGGAAAATAAGGAAATATAAACCTTTGCTGAAAAGACTGAAACCCTAGGAGAAGAACAAAATGGCCAAGATGTCGAATGTGAAATACGAGATGGAGAAATTCACCGGAAAGAGCAATTTTGCTCTTTGGAAACTGAAGGTTAGGGATTTGCTTGTGCAACAAGGTTTGCACAAGGCACTGGATGGGGCAACTAAGAAACCTGCTACCATGACTACTTCAGAGTGGGAGGACTTGGATGCCCGAGCTCTCAGTACCATCCGGTTATGCCTAGCAGATGAAGTTCTCTTCAATATTGTTGAAGAGACTACAGCTTCAGGATTGTGGGAAAAACTCGAAAAACTCTATATGACAAAGTCATTAACCAACAGAATGAAGAATTATGTATGATAGATGAAACTTCACCTGAATGTAATTTCTCTCAGGATTTAGATAGATGGTTGTTAGACTCTGGTGCTTCGCATCACATGTGCCCACATAGAAATTGGTTTACCTCGTATAAAAATGTAAATGGTAGTTCTGTGTTTATGGGTAACAATGTGTCATGTCAGACTGGGATTTGCTTTTGCAACAAGGGTTGCACAAGGCATTGGATGGGGCAATTAAGAAACCTGCTACCATGACTACTTCAGACTGGGAGGACTTGGATGCCCGAGCTCTCAGTACCATCCGGTTATGCCTAGCGGATGAAGTTCTCTTCAATATTGTTGAAGAGACTACAGCTTCAGGATTGTGGGAAAAACTCGAAAAACTCTATATGACAAAGTCATTAACCAACAAAATTTATCTGAAAAGACAATTATACAGTCTTCAAATGAAAGAAGGTTCAAACGTTGCAGAACATTTGAATGTTTTTAATACACTAATATGTTAATTAACAGATATGGAAGTTAAAATACAGGAAGAAGATAAAACCATAACCTTGTTGTGTTCTCTACCTGAATCATGGGACCACTTCGTAACTTCAATCAACTTGAGCACTGTTGATACTTTGAAGTTTGAATCAATCGTGGGAGCTCTCCTGTCTGAAGAAGTACGAAGGAAATCCAACACTGAAACAGCTGCATCAGAAGCCATGGTAGCTAGAAGACGCTCAAAGGAAAGAGGAGAAAAACCAAGGGGGTCTTCCAGATCGAAATCAAAGGGAAAGAAGTGTAAGGCAACATGTTGGAACTGCAATAAAATTGGACACTTGAAGAAGGACTGTTGGAAATGAAAGGAATCCAAAAACCTGAAGAAGGAAGCGAATCAAGTCGATTCAAGTATGATAGACGAAGTTTTATCTGCTGAAGAATTATATATGATAGATGAAACTTCACCTGAATGTAATATCTCTCAGGATTTAGATAGCTGGTTGTTAGACTCTGGTGCTTCACATCACATGTGCCCACATAGAAATTGGTTTACCTCGTATAAAAATGTAAATGGTAGTTCTGTGTTTATGGGTAACAATGTGTCATGTCAGACTGTTGGGATGGGAGATATCAGGATTAAGATGTATGATAACACAGTTAGAACGTTAACTAGTGTTAGACATGTACCTGATTTGAAGAAAAATTTGATTTCTTTGGGAGTGTTGGATTTAGATGGTTATAGGTTTACAGGTCAGGATGGCGTCTTGAAAGTCTTTAAAGGAGCCCTTGTGGTTATGAAGGCAGAAAAGGTCGGAAATCTTTACAGGTTAAAAGGAAGTACTCAGATCAGTGAAGTAGTGGTTGCGTCAGAAAAGGAAGAAGCGGGTACTCGTCTATGGCATCAGCGATTGGGTCATATGAGCGAGAAAGGTCTTCAGATACTGATGAAACGTAAATCTCTTCCCGGTCTGAAATCCTTGAAGTTAGATTTCTGTAAACATTGTGTGTATGGAAAACAGTGTAAACAGAGATTTAAAGTTGGAAATCATAATAGTAAAGATGTTTTAGACTATATTCATTCTGATCTGTGGGGGGCATCCCCTGTTGTGTCATATGGAGGTGCACTGTATTTTTTAACGTTTATTGATGATTACTCCCGTAAAGTTTGGGTCTATATGCTAAAAAGGAAAATTGATGTATTAAATGTCTTTAAACAATTTAAAGTAATGGTAGAGAAAAAAACAGACAAATCTATTAAATGTTTAAGAACTGACAATGGTGGTGAGTTCACTTCAGTGGAATTTGAACAATACTATAAGGATGAGAGAATTGTTAGACACAAAACTATTGTTTATACTCCTCAGCAAAATGGTGTTGCTGAGCGTATGAATCAAACTCTTATGGAAAGAGCCAGAAGCAGTATCTACTGCTTGTTATTTAGTTAACAGATCACCTTCAGTAGTAATTGATTGTAAAATTCCTGAAGAAGTTTGGACAGGTCTGTCTTGTGACTATTCACGTTTGAGGATATTTGGCTGTGATGCTTATTCTCTCATTCCGAAAAATGTGTGTTCAAAATTAGATCCAAAGTCGAAATGTTATGTCTTTGTTGGGTATGACTATGCAGTGAAAGGATATAGGTTGTGGGATCCTACATTGCGGAAGATAGTCATTAGTAGAGATGTAACATTTGATGAATCCTCTCTTTTAAAATCAACTATTGAAAGAATTGAACAGGAACAGGTATCGCCAAATCAACGAGTTCAGTTGGAGGCTAGACTTTTCGGTGAGAGTCGAAAGGAAGGAGAAACTTCTGGAGAAAAAGGTGTTAAAGACACAAAGGAAGCCGTTGAAGCTTCTGAACCAGTGCAAGTTTCTGAACCAGTTCAGCAACCAGTCGCTCTAAGAAGGTCTACAAGGGAAAGGAAAATTCCCAAAAGGTATGAAGATTATGTTTCATCTTTTGCTTTGATTACTGAAGATGGGGAACCTTCTTGTTATCAGGAAGCAGTAGATGATACAGATAACGAAAAATGGAAAGCGGCTATGGAAGAAGAAATGGACTCCTTAGCCAAGAACAATACCTGGGATCTTGTAGAGCTTCCTGAAGGGAGAATTGTTGTTGGATGCAAATGGGTCTTCAAGCTGAAATGGAAAGTTGATGGAAGTATCGAAAGGTATAAGGCGAGACTGGTAGCAAAAGGGTATTCTCAGGTTGAAGGTATAGACTTTCATGAGATTTTTTCTCCAGTTGTAAAACTTGTTTCTATTCGTACTGTGTTGGCACTAACTGCGTTGCTTAATCTTGAGTTAGAACAGTTAGATGTTAAAACAACGTTTCTACATGGTGATTTGAACGAAGAGATATATATGGAACAACCAGAAGGTTTTGTACAAGATCGCAGTAGAAGATTAGTTTGCAAGCTCATGAAATCATTGTATGGTCTGAGGCAGTCTCCCAGACAATGGTACAAGAAGTTTGATTCCTTCATGGTGAGCCAGAACTTTATGAGAAGTGAGTATGATCATTATGTATACTTCAAAAGTTTCAATGGCATATTCATTATCTTAGCTTTGTATGTTGACGATATTCTTATTGCAAGCAAATGCATGGAAGAGATCAATAGGTTAAAGGCTCAACTCTCTAGGACATTTGATATGAAGGATCTTGGAGCAGCAAAACATATCTTGGGCATGGAGATACACAGAGACAGAAAAAATGGTAAGCTTTGGTTATCACAACAGAAGTATGTGGAGAAAGTACTTGAAAAGTTCTCTATGAACAATGTGAAACATGTTAATGTTCCACTAGCTTCCCATTTTAAGCTTTCTTTGGTTTTGAGTCCTAGAGTTGATGAGGAAAAGCACTATATGTCTCACGTACCATATGCAAATGTTGTAGGCAACTTAATGTATGCGATGGTATCTACAAGACCTGACATTTCACATGTAGTTGGAGTTGTCAGCAGGTTCATGGCAAAACCAGGTAAAGAACATTGACAAGTAGTGAAATGGGTGCTTCGATATCTAAGAGGCACAAGTGACCATTGCACCGTCTTTAATGGTAGTGAAGGATCAGTGCGCAGATATGTAGATGCTGACTATGCAGGTGATTTGCACAAAAGAAGATCTACTACAAGTTATGTCTTTACTCTTGCAGGTGGAGCAATTAGTTGGATGTCAAAGCTTCAAGAAACAATTGCGTTGTCCACTACCGAAGCTGAATATATAGCTGCTTCAGATGCCAGTAAAGAAGCAATCTAGTTAAAGGGTCTGCTCGATGAAATTGGAAGAATGCAGGAGAAAGTGAATGTACTATGTGACAGTCAAAGTGCTATTCATTTGGTTACAAACCCTGCCTATCACAGCAGAACCAAGCACATTGATGTAAGGTATCATTTTCTGAGACATGTGATCAATGGCAGAAAAGTAACTCTTCAAAAGGTCCATACACGAGAGAATTCTGCAGACATATTCACAAAGCTAGATACAGTAGAGAAGCTGTTGTGGTGTTTAGCTTCTCTTGGCTTGCAGAAAAAATGATGAATGGGCATGGGCAAGGGATTACGAAAATTGTTGTCAAAGTGGAGTTTGTTAGTTTGACAACAAATTAGTAATTTTGGGTAAAATGTAACTAGTCAGTTTTATACCGAAATGTCAGTTATGTAACGAAGGTCGATGATATAAAACTAGTGAATGCCCGTGAAATGTATGTGTGGAGAAACATTGTTGAATTAATAAATTCCAATCCCTTGCCCCGTGGATGTTTCCTTGACTCCCTGTCGAGGTTTTACCACGTAAATCCTGAGTATCTATTTGCATGTGTTTGAATTCAGTTTCTTTTCTTGGTCAATGTATAATTGAATGTGTTTAGTTTCTTTTCTTTATTATTTCCATATTCATTCAACACTGATTATGTACTCAACGAAGAATCATGCTTCTGGTGAGAAGCAATGAATCACCATAAACAAACATATTGGTTATGGTTTTAAATAATCACATCTTGTCTACCATTTTAAATAATCATGGGAAAAAGATGTATGATAAATACAAAGTGTTATAAAATGGTTGCAGTTGGAGTTCATTTGCTAGTGAATTTACTTGTAATAAATTGCTAGAATAATTTTCACTTGGGTTAAAATAATAATTTAGATTAAAATGAAATTTTGCTTTAACTCATATACGTTATAGGATCATGAGCCATTGGAACCGGTTGGCTTTGAAAGCAGCAAAAGCTGGGAGAAAGTTGGAAGCTACGAGCAGCAGCCTTGGAATTAATAAATTGAAGGAAAATTGCAAAGATCGATTCTCTATTTTGACTTTGACAGGGCTTGCAAAAAGAAACCAAGAGATAAATAAGAGGGGTTATTTATGGCTTTGAAGAAAACAAAGTGTTTTAGTACCGACTCGATTATAACGAAGTGTTTTAGTACCGACTCGATTATAGGACAAATAATTAAACACAAATGAATAGACTTGATTAAAAATCTCTTTATAGCGGAAAAAAAACAAACAAATAAAACTAAATAAAAAACTAAATAAATGTTTTCAATCTTAACAGAAACTACTTTCTTATCCTTTAACATCTAATCATAAAAATCTTTAAAAAAAACTTTGGAAAACAATCATAAAAAGAGTTCAAAAAATCACTGAAAACATTGTTTCCTTAGTATACTTTCATGTTATGCGAGATCACAACAATGAAACTGACAAATACACTAATGAAGGGTGCAAAATGAAAGCAGGGGAATTAAAAATCAATGGCCAATCTTGGGCATTCATTTATTCCATAAAATGAACAAAGACTCCAAAATAGTTATAGCCCAAAGGCTTATAACAAATAAAGAAGGCCATGCTATTAGAAAGTCACCACCTTCGGCTCCTTGAGCTCACAAAGCCCTGGTGATTAAAAAAAAAAAATATTTGAGTCTAAACTTTGACAATCCGAGTGGATTGTCAATGAGATGAAATGGACGCCCTGCCACAGGAAATTGAGGAACTAAAGGAACAACTAAAGCACTTGTCTACAAATTTCAGTGATGGAGCCCGCTCCAACACAGGCAATCATGAAATTTCCAGATCTAAATGTGCCATCTAGGGGTGTAACAGTGATTTCATCGTTAATCAGTAACTGTATTGTAAATTTTGTATCTTGTTAGCACAATTTTGTAAGGTTTTCACGTACAAAATCCCCATGTATTGTAAATTTTGTATCTTGTTAGCACAATTTTGTAAGCTTTTTACGTTCAAAATCCCCATTTTGTAAATCTGGAAAATCCACAAAAGAATTGTGTAAATCAGGAAAATGTTTTCACTTACAAAATTCCCATGTTTGAAAATCTGGAAAATCCATCACAAGAATGGTGTATAGTATTTTTGGATATGAATAAGAAAGTTGGTCAATTGTGTAGAAGATTATAGGTAAAGCCTAATGTATATAATTGCAGCAAACTAGGTCCAGATTTACAAAAAGATTTTTTCATAATTTGCAGTTAAAATATTTTTTTTAATCATAGTAATGTAGATATTTTATAAAAAAACACACACACATATATATATATATTATGGAAAATTAGGGTAGCTGTACTGGAAGGGATCACTTCCATAAACTAATTTGCTAATTTTCCAACCATCTTGGTTCATCACCAGGACTAGATGAAGAGGTAGACCATGGCACAAGCTTAAATAGAAAGCAATGTAGAAACCTACTTATATTTTTTGTTGTTGGTTTTTTCATCATTAAATTTTTTTCGTCTTGATCTTTCTTGGCTATTTTAAGTATTTTTATCATCTTGTTCATTCTTAGCTCCTTTAAATATTTTAGGTTATACTTTGTTTATTTTATTGATTTTTTTTGGCTGCTTATATTGATTGGAGGGCCTCAACCCCATATTTTATGATTGACCCTAATTCATTTGAATCACTCCCTCTTATTTTGATTACTTTAGTTTTAAATTAGTTATTTTCTACATGTGAATACTTTTTATTTTATTTTCCACTAATTATTTTTATTTATTACAAGCATCTTGAGTCAATTATTTATTAATAGGGTCTTGACTCCTTTTTAATATAATTTTTGACTTCTATTTTATGATTGACCCTGATTCATTTGTCTCTTATTTTGATTACTTTAGTTTTAATTTAGTTATTTTCTACATGTGAATACTTTTTATTTTATTTTCCATTAATTATTTTTATTTATTACAAGGATCTTGAGTCAATTATTTATTAATAGGGTCTTGACTCATTTTTTATATAATTTTTGACTTATGGGATCAGCCCACAACATGTTGTACAAACCTTAATAATGTCCGTCTAGTATAATTAACGACAAATGTTTTGGCTTACGATTAGTTGCTAATCACACTTTAATTAGACAGTGGTTGATTACAATGATTTATGAGTAATGATATCACTAATCAGTGTTAGGGCGGATATTTAGGTTGGAACTTTATTGTCATTTTTAATGCTTTGGTACGCCGAGAGGACAAGTGTCCAGACCTCGGGCTTCTGTCCCGCGTTTGGCTAAACCCTTGGGGGTTAGGTGCTCCTGGTCATTTTCCACTTGTTCTGTTGTTTGTGAGCTCTACAACTTCGTGAGGGTAAGGCTCTGCTCGGCAACTATCTCTGCCTGTGTTAACTGTGAATTTCGTTGGTAAGTTTCGGTTGTACATTGATATTTCTTTTCCTCTAGTTCATGCCCTTGTTGGCTCGATTCCGCTAGTTTCTGGTCGAACTGTGCGAGGTTTTCTTATGTTTTTGGGTGCTCGTTGTTACTGTTTCTTTTTGGTTACTCTCTAGTCCTTGACTAGCCCAATGCTTTCCATTCCAATGGGAGGTGTTGATGTTGTACTAGGAGTCCAATGGCTACAATCCTTGGGTACAATAGCTTTTAATTTTCAAGAACTTTTCATGAAATTTTCTGCGGAAGGAAAGGAAGTTGAATTAAGGTGTATTTCAGGGAAACCAGGAAAGATAATCAGCTATAATGGCATGACAAAGCTTCTAAAAAAGGAGCAAAGAGGTGTAATTGCACAATTATGTTCGCTAGATGTTTCCACATTGGAATCATCTATTTCTCCAGATCTCCAAAAAG